>PISX010002287.1:0-106844 GCA_004024625.1 Mellivora capensis
GTGTGCTTTTCCTACATTCTAACTCTCCTGACATTTGACATGTGAAGGACCAAGGGTCAGAGATATTAAGGAACTTCTGCAAGGCCACAGTTAGTAAGTGGCAGAGCTGGGTTTTCAACCAGTCTCTGAAGCCTTTGCAATTATATACTGGATGGGCCCTGAGTCTTTAGAGGTCATTCTTCCATATTTTCAAAAAAACTACATGGTTAGAAGCCAAGTGAAAACACGGTTTTCCTCACCAGATTTAATTTCAGAGAGCAAAGACAGTGTCCTTTTGCTTTCTGCATCCATGCATCTAGTTCAGTGCCTGAAACTAAGGAACTGTTGGAATCAACCCATTAACCAAAGGACTCCACAGAACTAAATTAAAAGATTGTTACAAGAAAATACTGATCAATACTAATCAGGGGTAGCCACCTCCATAACCAATCAATGAAAAAAAGTCATAGTCTCTGCCTTGGGAATATTTTTATGCTAGAAAAATATTTCCTACTAATGCCTGTGCCCAGGGACAAAGTGATGTGACAAGTGGCAGTATGTGGGAGACCTGAAGGAGATAAAGCAACTGAGTAGGAAGGGAAGGCAACAGCAGCCTCCCTGGGCCCAGCACAGTGCCTGGTACATGCAAGTGCTCAGTAAACATGTAAGTGAATGGATCAACCAGAGCACAATAGCAGGTCTGCCCTTAGACAATAAAGGCACAGAAGCAATGGACCATCACAGGGGACCCTGCTCCTCCTGTAGGACAGGAGCATCCCCCTGGACACCCTTGGAGAGGCACAGTTTGGGTAAGAAGCTCTACTCAGGTACTCACAGCTGCCCAACCTACTCAGCTGATCCTCAGACGGCAAAAGACAGCAAAGTTATACTACGTAATGTTTTACAAAAATGTAGTAAGCTCTCAATGATTTAAGAGCTGGTAATTTCACCTGTGGATTACTTGAGTTATTGTTGCTTTTTTTCCTGCTGTGTCATTTCATTGTTCTTTGGTCCTTCCACCATGACAGGGAAACAGAATTGTATCAAAAATGCCAGAACACGCAGCTACTTCAGGATAGTTTTTGGCATATGGACCCCGCCCCAATCTTCAATAGTTCTGAACGGCTTATTACTGGTTTTATTTCCGCATTTCAAGTTCCTCAAACTAACATTTAAGACAAACATAGTTTCATTGCTTCTTGTGCCAAACCATTCTTTTCACTGTCCATTACTATTCCTGAAACAAGACTTGTGAGTGTATTTTCTTTTCGGCATACTGGTCCATTCACTCCATCAACAAAATGGATACGGGCATGGAGAATAGAGCAGAAAGGGGTTCACACAAGGTCCTTCTTTCATGGAGCTGGTTGGGAGAGAGAGGAATGAACTAGCTAACCAACCAACCACCCAGCAAATCATAAAATAAGCCATTTTTTATCAAATCATTTTCAAGTCGAGAATGAAAAAGGGAAATAAGAATAAGTCTTCTCTTTAAGGATAAGACACTGGAATTGAGATCTAGATGAAAAGAAGCATCCCATCCTATCATGATCAGAAGAAGACTGCAGAAGAAGGAAGAGCTGGTTCAAAAAAGGAGCGGGGCGGGGGGTGGGGGGAAGAGAGAGAATGTGTGGCAGAAACAGAATGGGTGAGGTGAATGGAGGAGATAATATTTCGAAGGTCAGCAGGGCATAATCAGAGTAAGGAGTTCTGAACTTTATTCTAAGTATGACAGGAAGTGATTGGAGGGCTTCAAATAAAGAAATGACATAATCATCCTATTTGCACCTTGTAAAGGTCTCTCTGCATGCTGGGAGAAGCCTGGACTGCAGAGAGCCCAACAGCAGAAGTAGGAGGACCAGCCAGGAGACTATTATAGGCAAGAGAGAATGGTGCCTTAATCTGAAATGACAGTGGTAAAGACAGGGTGAGGAAGGCTGATCCAGGATATTTTAAGACTTAGATCTTCTAGGACTTGTATATAGCTTATGTGTTAAGGAGAGGAAAAGGAAGATGAATGTCTCCCGGACTTTTGACCTGAATAACTTGAGGGGGGTGGTAACGGTGTTTATAGAGATGTAGTGGGACAAACAGGCTTCCTGAGAGGTTATAAAAAGTTCTGCTTTACCCACATTAAGTCTGAGGAGAAGTTTTAACTTACATGGAAATGTCCAGTGGACAACTGAATCTTTGAGTCTGGAGTTCTGAAGCATAGACTAGGCTAGATGTGGGCAGTGAAGGGGTCACTGGCGTTGACATAGCCGAATGAGACCACCTATGGAGAGTATATGAATAAAAAATAAAAGGTTGCCAATAACTTACCTAAGGGGCACTTCAAGTTCAGATGAGGGAAAGGAGAACAGGACCCTGAGAAGAAGTAGTCAGTAAGGAAAGAGAAATGGAGATTTCAGTGTTATGAAAGACAGAAGAATTTTGAAGAGGAAGTAATGGTCAACTTTGTCAAATGTTCTTGAGAGGTCAAGAATGATATAACAAATTCCCCTGTTGGTGAGAATGCAAGCCGGTGCAGCCACTCTGGAAGACAATATGGAGTTTCCTCAAAAAGTTGAGACTAGAGCTACCCTATGACCCTGAAATTGTACTACTGGGTATTTACCCTAAAGATATAAACATAGTGACCCGAAGGGGCACATGCACCCCAATGTTTATATCAGCAATGTCCACAATAGCCAAACTATGGAAAGAGCCTAGATGCCCATCAACAGGTGAATGGATAAAGAAAAAGTGGTACACACACACACACACACACACACACACACACACTGGAATACTATGCAGCCATCAAAAACCCTGAAATCTTGCCATTTGTAACGACATGGATGGAACTAGAGGGTATTATGCTAAGTGAAATAAGTCAGAGAAAGACAATTATCATATGATCTCCCTGATATGAGGAATTTGAGAAACAAGGCAGAGGATCACAGGGCAAGGGAAGGAAAAATGAAACAAGATAAAACCAGAGAGGGAGACAAACCATAAGAGACTCAATCTCAGAAAGCAAATGAGGGCTGCTGGGGTGGAGGCAGGGAGGGATAGAGTGGCTGGTGATGGACATTGGGGAGGGCATGTGCTATGGTGAGTGCTGTGAATTGTGTAAGACTAATGCATCACAGACCTATATACCCCTGAAACAAATACTATATATATGTTAATTTTAAAAAAAGGATGATATGGGAAAAGATAACTATTGGGTTTGGCAACAGAAAGTTCATTATCACTTTGATGACAGCTTCTTAGTGGATTAATAGGGAGAGATGCCTGATTGGAAGCAGGCTGAGGAATCCATATGAGGTAGGGAGACAGTGATTATAGAAAAAAGAAGATTTTCTGTGAAGGGGGCAAAAGAAATAGTTGAAAAAAGACACAGGGCAGAGAGGAGACTGTTTTGTTTGAAGGAGAGGAGATACCTCTAGATGCCGATAGGAATAATCTAGTAGAAAGCAATTCATCGTGTGGGGGTGACGGCTCACTGTAGGCACAAAATGTTTGGGAGGCAAGATAGGTTGGGACTCTGAGCACAGTGAAAAAAGGCTGGGCCCTTCCTAGGAGCAGGGCTATCCCTACCCGTACAAAAGGAGACAAGCAGAGAGCATGAGTTAATATGGAATCAGGCCGGTAGACCAAGAGGCAAGAAGATGAGGGTGGGGCGTTCCTACTTCTCAATGCAACGTGATCCACCATCATCTTCTGAGGCTGGCTCTGGAGGAAAGATGAAGGCGTGAAACAGCCATCTGAGAGACTGGAAAAGGGAATGTCTACGCTACAAACTCCAGTGGGATTAAATGTCCAGTTGTGGTTTCCTATATCGTACATAAAGTGAGAAGATCTCCAGCAGCTGTTCAAAGGCAGACTCATGAGGTAAGCTAGGATGAAGTCTTTATCACAAGAATATAATAAAGGTAGCAAAATACTGAGGGCATTTGAAGGAAGCCGTGATAGTGATAGGGCAAAACCTTCAAGCTGGTCAGGAGGTAGTAAAGTCATGAAAGAGATCGACTGGAGGCGCATCCTGGAGGACTCGAGGCACTCAAGAATGGCTAGAGGAGAAATGTGTATGTAAATAAAGGATAAAACATGGGATGCTTGGAGTCAAATATTTAAACTTAGGACATCTTCTCATCAGGGAATGATTTACTCTACCAACTCTTCTTAGTGTCGCCCCAGTTCTAAACCCTATGAGATTGAACTTGGCTACTCTGCTTACTTTCTGGATGCCCTTGGGCAAGCCATGTAACATCTCTGAGCTCTTATCCATAAAATAGAGCTAGTCAACCTTCCCTATTACTTTGAAGGTGAGAGGTAACATATGTAAACACTTCCCACAAGGCAGGTGCTCAGTCCTGCCTGCCTATGGGGCATACCCATGGTTATTCGTACATCATCAATGGCAGCTTAAGAGCTCATAGAAGGGGAGAGAGACTTTGGCTGTGTCTAGTCCATTAATGACCCTTCTCCTCCTACAGCCGATGCTACAATAAAATTTGGCCTATAAAGTTATCAAGAGGAATTAATGAAGTTATCCATTCTATGTACTATTGACATTTGTTACAAATTTCGAAATAACTTAGAACCAAATGAGCCAAGAATAAATTATAAAGAAATTCCTTAATTTTGTGTTCTTATACATAATCCCTTTTCTTCATGTTAAAAATGATCCTTTGTCTTTTCTCTTTAGCCAGAACTGCTGTTCTAATAAGGTGTAATGAATACATTGGGTAGTATCAAAGATTTAACTTCTACTAAAGAAAAGCACTTTCACTGATACTAGTAGATTATATAAGTAAAAAAAAGAGAAACAAAAATTCACTATAGGGGTGCCTGGGTGGCTTAGTTGTTGGGTGTCTGCCTTTGGTTCGGGGTGTGATTCCAGAGTCCTGGGATCCAGCCCCACGTCGGGCCCCCTGCTCAGCGGAAAGCCTGCTCTCCCACTCCCACTGCTTGTATTCCCACTCTCACTGTCTCTCTCTCTTTGTCAAATAAAAAATAAAATCTTAAAAAAAAAAACAAACCTTCATTATATGTATTTTTAAAATTCCTCTCAGGAGGAAAGAGGTAGCATTGAGTCAAAACATTCTCAGAGAGGGGTGCCTGGGTGGCTCAGTGGGTTAAAGCCTCTGCCTTCGGCTCAGGTCATGATCCCAGGGTCCTGGGATTGAGCCCCGCATTGGCCTCCCTGCTCAGCGGGGAGCCTGCTTCTCAGAGACAAACTGAATGAAAATAAAACAAGAACAGAAGTGTGTGCATCTTTTAAAGAACAAATTACATCCTGGAAACACATTAATAGTCAGTACTTACATACATTAATTAGGTTAATTAAATTAGGAAATCGAGATAGGTCTCCTGCTTAGATTAGGTGGAAAATTCCCTTCAGTTCTGTAGGGCGGTTAAAAGTCCTCTTACAACTTGTGGATTAGTTTAATTGGAAGATACCACTGAAGGAATCATTACAATGGAACAACAGTGTGAGTGCAATTTGATATGTAAGAGTGCTGTTTCTGTTTTTAATTGGGGGGCTGTAAAAAAAACCTTCAAGAGCATATGTTGATGGATATTTTAGGTCCAAGTTGACTCTGGTAGTGAGCACCAAAAGCCCCTTTCCTGTCTTTTCTCTTTGCCACCTGCTGAGGATGATAACAGGTGAAGATTCTGGGAAATGAATTCTCTTTATGGTTGCAGAGCAGAGCACCCGGCTCCAAACTACTTCTGCTCACCAAACTGGCCAGGCCAACCCCTGGCATAGGGGAAATGTGGCTTCCTTGAATGAGGGAGAAGTGTTTTCTGGTATCACTGGTGGGTTGGGGCAAAGAGTGGAGCCCAGACAAAGCTAGGTGACCAGTCCTAGAGTGTTTTCCCATCAGTTTGGTTCTAGTGACAAGACCATGAGGCCAGCCACGTGGCCCTCAAAAAGAGTAATTAAGTGCTAGTTACTATTTCAAAACGTTCAGAGATATTGGAAGGTGGCAAGGCGGTGGGGTAATCTGACAATTCAGGGGGCCCTGAACACTGTGCATTAGAAATCAAATTAAAGATGAAAATACCGGGCACCTGGGTAGCTCAGTGGGTTAAGCTGCTGCCTTCGGCTCAGGTCATGATCTCAGGGTCCTGGGATCGAGTCCCACATCGGGCTCTCTGCTCAGCAGGGAGCCTGCTTCCTCCTCTCTCTCTGCCTACCTCTCTGTCTACTTGTGATCTCTCTCTGTCAAATAAATCAATAAAATCTTTAAAAAAAAAAAAAGATGAAAATACCAGTATGTTGAGTTCCCTTTTGATGCCAAATATATATTAAGCGTTCATTTTGCAAAGCACCCTGTGCCAATATCATGAATCATACAAAGAGAAATAAGGCACAGTGGCTCCATTAGCGTAAGAGGGAAATCAACACAAATGGCAAAATTGCAAAGGCCTTGTAGAGTCTGGCAAGTGCTAGAAGCTTCGAGACAAATAGCCACGGGAATGAAAGGTGGGAAAGGTTACTCATGGTTAGGAAAATGACAAAGGACTTCCTAGAAGGTGGATCCTTTGAACTCGTCTTGGAAAATAGGCCATATTTTAATGAGTAGAGACGGAGGAGAAAGTGGAAGGTAGAAAGAAGTGCATTGTGATGGGTAAGTGAAGGCTGTGTGCCCAGGGATCATGAATTCTCAAACTGGGCTGGAGAGCAGGTGAGTTCCAGGATGCTATGGTGTATGCCAGCCTGGAAAAGTAGTCTGGGATCAGATCATATATATCTGGTATGTCTCCTGAACCAAGGAGCTGGAACTTTTATTTTGATAGAATGGTTTGGGGGCAGAAAAGCAATATAACCAGGACTATCATTAGGAGAATGACTCTGGCATCTGTGTGGAACATAGAGACAGGCCCCCCAGAGTTGCCTGCTTTGCCCATCTGAGAGACGCCAAGGTTAACAAGGGCGAAACAAGGTACTGGTTATAAGCTTGGCTTGAAAGCTATAGCAACAAGATACATTAAATAGGAAAGTAAAGGAAAAACAACCATAATCACACGTGCTAGAACTATTGTGACTGACTTGTAGGACTGCGAGAGCATTAATCAGGTTTGACATACAGAAAGAGGCAATGAAAATGTCAGGCTGGGGACATGGAAAGGCAAGTTTAGCCGTGGACCTTCGAGCTCGCAGGCCTTCATGGTGTGTGTGGGTGAAGGGACTCAGGAGATACACTGGGCTGAGATGAGCTGAGAGCATCTACTGGACCAGCTACTGGCACAAGGCTGAGAGAGAAAAAAGAGTTTCACAGATGCTGGTATTTGAGGGCTGGGCAAAGGAAGAGGACCCAGCAAAGAGGACTGAAGAGGAAGGGCAGACGGAGTAAAGTCAGGAGAACAGGTGCCTGGCATGTGGGTGATTCCCAGTGACTCAAACAAACAAACAAACTAGGATAGTGCCCACAGAAATTTAAAAAGAAGGGTATTTTAATAAAGGAGTGACTGCACATGTTAAAAGGGTGAATTTTATTGTATGTGAATTATGTCTAAGTAAAGCCGGTATTAACAAGGAATAAAGGGATAACCGATGGTGTAAGATGATACAGAGAAATTAGGGAGACTGAGGGCAGTGGAGCTGTCAGCTGAAGGGACGAATAAACAACCTCTAAAAGAGCAATTCCCGGGGCGCCTGGTGACTTAGTTAAGCATCAGCCTCCGGCTCAGGTCATGATCTTGGGATCTTGGGATCCTGGGATCGACCAGAGAGCCTGCTTCTCCCTCTCCCTGTGCTGCTCCCCTTGCTTGTACTCTCTCTCTTTCTGTCAGATAGATAGATAGATGCTTAAAAAAAAAGAGGAGCAATTCCAGTAGAGAAGGAATGGCAGGAATCCAACTGTTGAAAGCAAAATGGGCACTGAAAAGTGGAAGAATCTAGTCTTCTACCTTCTAATCAATAAGTTCAACATCTCTAATGTTTTATCTTTAAAATAAAAACAATACATCGTTACTATGAAGTATTTGGAAAATGTAGAGGGGCTTAAAAAAGGGAGAATCATCTAATTTTCTACCGTACTGGAATAACAATGGTTCATGTTATGATGGATTTATTTTGATACATTTTTCTGTGCTTATTATTTATAGACTTGAAATCATGAGAAACATTCTGTTTTTTATCCAGTTTGAGAAAAAAAATTCAATCTCACAGCATTTACCGTCATATGGATGTGTCATCATTTTAAAATCATTCTCCTATAGCTAGACTTTGGTTTATCTCCCCTTTATTTATTTTGCTATCTCCATTGTAATGAATATATTTATTCCTAAATCCTTATCCAATGCCATTTTACTATTTCCTTAGATATATGCTTAAATGGGGAATTGCTGCGTCAAAATACATGGGCATTTTTATGACTTGCTGCATTATCAAATGGATTTTCAGAAAGATGGTACCAATTTACAATCCTTCAAGCAGGGATTCACTGCACGATCTCCCCTACTGAGTATTATCATTTTCTTTTCACTCATTTTGCCTATTCCAGACATAAAAACCGTATCTCACTGTTGGTTTAATTTGCATATCTTAGCTCAAAGAGCTCTCAAATAAGATTCTCCTTCAAGATCTGTGATTTTGTTTCTAAGCTTCTTGATTAAAAAGGCAACAGAGAGAAACAAACTGATGAAAAAAGATTATGAAAATGAACACAGATTAAAATTTAGTTCTATAAAACCAACAGAGGGACATATCAATTTGGACAAAGAGAAAGGAGCTCTTCATTTATGATAACCGAGTACTGTAGGAAAAGAATCGCTCTCCCATTCGGTTGCTATTAATCTTTCTGGTCGTTTTCTGAAGTCCCTGTTTTTCCCCAAACAATCACAGGAGCTGGGGCAAAATATTGAGTCACCAATTTTCTCATAGTCTTCATACACATCTCATTGATATGATCCAACATATTCGATTTCCCTTGGGGTGGTATATTTCAGAGAAAGAAGCTGAAACTCTCTAAGTATTTGTATTCAAGGTCTAATGAAACTGGAATAAGAATAAAGCTGCCATTTCCTAGGAGCCAGGCACTGTGCCATGATTTACACACATTATTAACTCTTACAACACGTCATGGGGGAAACTATCAGACCCATTTCTCTGATGAGAAAACCGAGGCTCAGAGCAACTGTGTTGTGTGTGGCCTGAGCCACACAGCTATGAAATGACGTGAAACTCCAGTCCAGCTGCCGGGTGCTAACACCACTGTGCTCTCACGCAAATCCCCCTCCTATTTGGTATGTCATTTGGCATTAATAACCTGGGGACAAGTCAGTATCATTATCGCTATTAACCTATTTGAACTTCAAGAAAAGAAAATTATTATAATACAGCAGTTTCCCAGGATCTCACAAAGTATCTTAAATACTGTGTTGGGCTCAAGTGTATTATTATGATGAGAGCAGAGAAGAAGAAAAAAAAAAAAACTTGAGCGTTTAAAGAAAACACTTCAAGCATACGTCTCTCTGACCTTTCCAACAATTCCTGCACTTCTCTCAGCCCTCAGATCAGCGAGGCTCCCGCTTTCCCACCATTCGGGCATCGAGGTCCCCCTCCGTTCTTAATTCCTCACATAACTCAGATGCCTCACCGGCACCCTAAGTCACTGCATAGATCCCTTCTTCCATGATTCCCACCTGACCAAGCTCTGGCTCCTCTATGACCAGCCTCTTGTGCACCAGCGTCCTGGCAACTCAGTATTACTAGAGAAAATGACATGCCTTGCCCATTGATCTCACTTTACATTCATAACCAAAAATCTCCATCGGCCACTTAACATTTGTCGATTTTTAAATAGACTGCCTTGGAATGATCTATTTTTCTCCTACTCCAGAATGGCTATTTTGCATATCAAATACACAACACCCTTCCCCAACTCCTGCTGAGGAGCCTGCCCTCTTTCCCCTGGAGAGAAAGGCAGCAATCCCACTGGGTCTGGCTCAGCAATCCCACAGGGACTGCCTTGCTTCCCAGTCCCATAATAACTGCCCACCCACCTCCACCACACTGGAGGAGATGAACCTGCTCCCATCATGCAAGGCAAGTCCTGCATGGTGCCCTTGATCCCAGCTTTTCCAAGACTGGAGCTGTCCCGTGGTTCAGGGCTCTGTTCAAATGTTCCCCTCTCAGAGAACCTCCCTTCCCCACCCAAACTCAACACCCCGTCACTTTCCACGGTTCCATTCTAGCGTAGCGCTTCGGATAGGCTATGGAGAGCTGCCCTGGCATCATCTGGGAATGGGGCAGAGGCAAATCGTGGACCCCACCCCAGACCCCAGAAATCTACTCCCGCCACTCTGAAGATGGACTCTGTTGTGCGCTGGAGCCAGCTCCCACCCACATTGGAGACCGGACTGTGAAATTTCCAGAATTCTATCAGCTGATTGTTAAAGACAACCACGGCTAAATACCAAGCTATCAAAGCTTTCAAGCAGATGGATTGCATTTGGAATGGGAACAAAAAATATTCGAGGGGCGCCTGGGTGGCTCAGTGGGTTAAAGCCTCTGCTTTCGGCTCAGGTCATGATCCCAGGGTCCTGGGATCGAGCCCTGCATCGGGCTATCTGCTCTGCGGAGAGCCTGCTTCCTCCTCTCTCTCCCTGCCTGCCTCTCTGCCTACTTGTGATCTCTGTCTGTCAAATAAATAAATTAAATCTTTAAAAAGAAAATATTCGAAATTCAGTGCTTCCTGATACAGTCATGACCTTTTAGTGTTAGCTCTGCCCTGGAGGTTATTTGCACCTAGCACAAGCGGACAGTGTCAACCTGTATGCTGGTATATTACAGTGCATCTCCTCTTGATGAAGCATTTAGTGGTGCCCCGTGGGTAGCCTGAAATCAGCTGCAATCGGAGAACTTACGCTGTGGGTATCAGCTACAAATCAAAGTCTTTTTTCCAAAGAGCCAGCTGTTAAACATCTCTCCATCGATCACTGGATGAGGCCCAACTATCTTCATCTGACCAAGCCTTCTGGTGGATTCTGATTCAGTTCACGTTTGAGCAGCACTGGCTGAGAAGGCCTTTCCTGCCCATCTCCCATCCCCCAGGACCCTCCTTCTACCACTACCCAGTCCAGTTTGCCCTCATCCACACGCACAGTGCTTAAGTTTGGAGCTTACCACACTTCAAATCTATCCCTGCTTCACACAACCTGACTTCACCCATGGAAGTATGTTTCCCACGCTTCTCATAGTTTTCCTCTACAGGAAAAGGTATGACTTATCCCGGGACCCAGGGCAAATCCCTGCTTTATCTTCTATTTTTGTTCAAGATCTAGAAAGTTATTTTTTTCTAAGTGATGTATTTGTAACCTCATATCACTTTAGTGTTTACTTCTATTTTTAAAACATAATTAAATTAGAGGAGGAGGATTTTTTTTTCCCCCTCAAAGGAACATCTTTCTTGAACCCTGTCATCCCTCCATTTGGAAGTTTGCTGCTGAATGCAGACCAGCAGATGGCAGCAGCGGCTCTTGGAAGAAAGCCTGACGTGTCCAAAAGCTTTTTATTTTGGCTAAGAAAAAATTTCAATTGTTATTGCAAAGTCAAGCACATTTCCAAGTCATTTGCTGGTTCATCATATTCTTCATGTCAGCAAACTGCCTCTTAAAATACAAGATAGATTATGAAGGAAAAAAATAATATGCAAGATAGATTATGTTCTATGGTTTCCTAAGGCGAATACCGACCAAAAAAGCTATTTACTCTAATTTTTATGCAAATTGGTCCCTATCAGACAGGAGTAGAGTTTCTGGCTGCTCTGTGTTGCCAGGTTGCAAAATTTCAAATTCTTACAGATTCAGATCCAAACTGTTTTACTCCACTGATGTTTTTAAAAAAATTTTTTTAACATTTTATTGAATTTTTTGACAGAGAGACACAGCAAGAGAGGAAACACAAGCAGGGGGAGAGAGAGGGGAAGAGAGACTATCAGACTCCCCTCTAAGCAGGGAGCCTGATGCAGGGCTAGATCCCAGGACCCTGGGATCATGACCTGAGCAGAAGGCAGATGCTTATCAACTGAGCCACCCAGGCTCCCCTAATTTTTTTTTTCAAATATTATCACTTCTACAACCAGTTTTCTTATAAATTCAAGAAACAAGATCTGGAAATAAAGAGAACAAATTATAAGCCACATTAATAACCCCACATTTTTACACATGCAAAACTAGAGCATTTAGACTCTCTAGGTCCATACTATCATGTAGCATCACTGAAAACCACTCAAGGCAAGTAAATTGAGTCTGATATTAAGAATGATACAAAAGGGGTGCCTGGGTGGCTGAGCTGCGTAAGTGTCCGAATCTCAGTTTTGGCTCAGTGTCATGACCTAAGGGTGTCATGACCTTTAGGTCATGACAATGACCTCAATGGAGAGTCTGCTGGAGGTTTCCTCCCACTCCCTTCTCTTTCTGCCCCTCCAGCTCACACACTCTCCCTTTCAAATAAATAATTAAAAAAAAAAAAAGAATGATATAAAAAGCCAAAGGTCTTTGATTGCCTAATTAAGGAAAGCAAATCACAAGGAGCGGTTCTGAGTCTACACAGCACTGGACGTGCAGAGCCTGCTAGGGACCCTGAGGTCCCAGGGCGGTCCAGCAGCAGTGACTGTCCTGGCTTAAGGCCGTGACCGACTGCTGAGTAGTGCACGAACAAACAGCATCAGCACTGAAACAGGGGGAAACTGCCCTTTTTATGACTTAATCTCAATGACTTCTGATCACAATAGTTTGGGGGCACATGTGATGTGCAGAGAGTAGGGAGAAAGAAAGACACAGCACAATATTTACTGGACATCATTTCTGGTACCAAGTACTACGTACGGAGGATGCAAAGATGAACAAAATGTCCTCTCTGCCTCCAGGAGCTCACCGACTACCAGATCATAAGTTTAAGAGATTTGCAGGCAAGTATAGTATTTTCTTCACAAGATTGTTTTCATAATTAAATGAGATCGTTTAAAGAAATGCACCTTTAAAAATTTTTTCAAATAACTTTTAGGGCACCTGGGTGGCTCAGTGGGTTGGGCCTCTGCCTTCAGCTCAGGTCATGATCTCGGGGCCCTGAGATCGAGCCCCACATTGGGCACTCTGCGTGGTGGGGAGCCTGCTTCCCCCTCTCTCTCTCTCTGCCTGCCTCTCTGCCTACTTGTGATCTCTGTCAAATAAATAAAATATTAAAAAATAATAATAATTAAAAAATTAAAATCTTTCAAATAACTTTTAATCCCACAGCAAAAAAATGTGATGATTATAAAATGTAAATTCTTTTTTTTTTATTCTGTTCAGTTAGTACATTAGTTTTTGATGTAGTGCTCGGTGATTCATTAGTTGCATATAACACCCAGTGCTCATCCTGTGCCCTCATTAATACCCATCACCCAGTTACCCCATCCCCTCACCCCTCTCCCCTCTGAAACCCTTAGTTTGTTCCCCGAAGTCCACAGTCTCTCATGGTTTGGCTCCCTCTCTGACTTCTCCCCATTCAGACTTCCCTCCCTTCCCCTAAAGTCCACCATGCTATCGCTTTGAACACCCACCATGTCCACTGACGTAGATGGAACTGGAGGGGATTATGCTGAGTTAAGCAAATCAAGCAAACAAAGAAATGCACTTTAGGGGCACCTAGACAGCTGAGTCCATTAAGCTTCTGCCTTTGGCTCAGGTCATGATCCCACAGTCCTGGGATTAAGCCTCTCATAGGGCTCCCTGCTCCGCAGGGAGCCTACTTCTCCCTCTCCTTCTGCCTGCCTCTCTGCCTGCTTGTGTGCTCACACTCTCTCTGTCAAATGAATAAATAAAATCTTTTATAAAAAATAAAGAAAGGCACTTTACGAACTAAGCACTAAACAAATGTCAGGGTGCCATTATTTTTGAATAGATGAGTGACAAAATCCAATGTATTTATAAAAGATTGATATGGCAATGACTTCAAAGACAGATTAAATGGGGAAGGTGACCTCCAACAGACCGGCCAGCTAGGAGTCCACTGCCATAACCCAGACAGCAAGCGATAGTGTATGAGCTGACTGGGGCAATGGGCATGATTGAAGGAAGAGCCAAATGAAGAATGGGGATGACTCTGTGTGACAGTAGAGCAATAAAGAGAAAAGACCCAAAAATGCCTACAGTGAATTCTCTGAATGACTCAGAGGAAGAATTAAATAGCAAAGTCAAGTGGATGATATAATTTAGGGAGAAAGATGGGAGAATGTGACTTCTGACATGTTGAGCTTGAGGTGACAGAAGCACATCAGAAAAACACAATGGAAGGAAGTCTGGGGATGTCATAGCTCACAAACTCCTATTCAACCTCCAAGACCCACCTCCTATGACCTCTTGTCTGGGAAGCCTTTCTTTGATAGCCCTTGGAGATTTATTTAGTTCCCCCTATTCCAAAAGTAGTTTTTAAAATACTCTAGCACTGTCTTTTTGGGCTGGTTTTATCAGAGTGGGTGTCTGTCACTTCAATTCAACTCCATTAGAACCGCTGAAAGTAGAGAAAGTTATCTGTCTTCATATTCTTAGTGCCAACATGGTACACTGCCCCAGGTAGGCAATAATTATCTAGTGAATAATATACATAACTAACCAAGAGAAAAAAAAATCTAAATATCAAAATCTAGGATTTGGAAGTCATCTGCTTAAGGGGGATGAAGCTATTCATAGATACAATTTCCAAGTGTCAAAAAGAAACCTATAGGCTCAAATAATTTCACTTAAGCCAGGTCACCAAATCTGGACTTAGTAGCTAACTTAATGGCAGTTCCAAACACCCCGTCACCCTCCCCCCACCTTCTACAACATTGTCTTCACCCCTCCGTCAGGAACTTTCTGATCGGGATTGGTGAGGATATTTGTCATATGGACACTCTCCATCCCTCGAAGATGAGGTAATCTACCTTTTAAGACCCCCTCTCCTTCCCCATTCAGGGAAGGTGACCTTGCCTGAACCAATCTTCTATTTTGCTAATAACTTTCTTACCTCACCCTCCTTCCTACAAAAACCTTCCATTTTGTACAGCCCCTTGGAGCTCCTTTCTCCTTGCTAAACGGACCCTCACAACATGGCTTAATAAAGCCAGTCCGATCTCTCGATCCACGTGTTTGGATTTTGTTTTTCAATATGAGGAAGAGTATTTCGAAAGAAAAAGTAAGGGCTAAGGATAGGACAAATGGAGGCAGTCAAGAGAAAAGGAAGTGGAAGGAAAAGAAAGACTCAAAGCCTCACGGAGAAAGGGTGCCATCGCTCACAACAGAGGACATACTCCAAGCAGAGAGGCATCAGATGGTACGGACATCTAAGTGAATGAAGATAAAGAATGCGCCACTGAGTTTCAAAGCCAAACTTATTTGAGAAAATTCTGGTTTATTTCACCAAGAACAAAAATAAGAACAAGAAGGAAATGTCCCTCATTAACTGAGGAGGTCAAGGATAGGGAGCGGGTCTCTGTCTGCCATGATGCCTCACAAATGGTACATAAACCTGTGTCCAAGGAGTGAATATCTCAAGGCAGAAAGTTGAAAATAGCCAAAGGATTAAGACGATAATTTTAAAATGTGATGAATGACAGGACCATGAGCACAGGTGTCCTGATGAGGTATGGATGAGGAGACCAAGGGGACAGACGAAGCTCTGAAGGGCACTGTTCACAGGGAGTGATGACTGTGTTAAGACAAGGACCTACTTTGTTAAGTCCAATTGCTTTAGGACACAGCTCACGAACTCGCCTCAGGCTGTCCTCCCAGGGTTGCCAGGCCACCGGGTCAGGAGGACCTTTGTTCCTGGGGATCTCCAGATGTTCCATTTGGGATATCCAGAGCCCTCTGAAGGGGTGGGCCCAAGCATGTGTGCTAGACCACCTGAATTCCTAATTTCAGTCCAGGAAGTCCCAGTATTTCTGGAGAGCTTACGTGAATTCCCAGAGCAACCTAGGAAGGGATTTTAAGAATAATTCAATTTGCCCTTTCTCTTTCCAAATGAGGAGACCAGAGTCCAGGAGTTCAAGTGGTTTGTCTAGGGTCACCCTGTTCATTATGACAGACTCTGGTTTCCAGACTGCCAGTCCTACGGTGTTTCTCTTTTACACTTTCCAATGTTGAGGAATTTAGGGGGGAGAAAAGAAAGGAAAAGAGACAGGGTGAGAGCTTCCTACCTAAGAACATCAGACCTTTTGGCCACAGCTCTGGCCCAGCCCTTCTCACTCCCTCATGCACTATGGAGCCATGAGGTAAAAAAAGAAGACTGACCCTTCCTCCCACGAATCCATGCACAGGGCTTTGCCCTCTTTATAAATTTTCTATCCACTTGTGTACAGACTGTGGGAGTCCCATTCGTTCATTATTTTTACTGTAATTGAATTAACCTACTTAAAATCTTACTCTCAAATAATTACAATTTTGCCGCTTCTTTGATTGATTTTTGAAATTGGACTGAACTTGTATTCTCCAATCACTGAAGACATAATTCGATTACACAGCATGAACTATGTCAAGTACTTACTGTGGTCCAGACACTCCTCTAAACAGTTTATATTCATTAACTCACCGTTTTCTGTCATTCATTGAGGTGAGCACTCTTCTCTGTCTCCCAGAGAAGGAAGCTAAGGCACAAAGAGGCAGTAATTCAAGATTACACAGCAAGTTAGTAGCCTTAGTCTGCTTCCTGAGCCTGCGTGCTAGCCACTCGGCCACACCGTCCTAACATCCCAGCCTCAGACTCTGTTGGAAACTGGATTCATCTCTTTGGCTCTCAGTCAACACTGATGAGTCCCAGACAGTCACCAGTGAAAAAACAGCTCGCATTTCCATGGACATACGTAGCATTTGCTAGTACCATGCACTGTCTGGTTACACTATCTCTTTAGCTCAATCAATCTCAAACAATCCTATGAGGCAGATGAAAAATATTATCACTGCACTCACTTTATACAGAATATGGGGAAGCCTGAGCAACTTGCCAAAGGTTACCCAGCCAGCAGCTGAAAGAACCGAGACTCCCATCTGAGCAGCCCAGCTCTGGAGCCCTCCCTTCTCAACCACTGCAGAGTCCTGCCCCACAAGCAAAAAGCATGAAACCAGCCAGGAAGTGGCCTGTCTCTGTCACAGAGTCAGTCTACCCAGCCACCTCCAGGGCCTCTTTTCGGGCCCAAACTTGACACGAGATCCTGCCTGCCACCTTCCCCTGGAACTCTCTAGATTGCATTCCTTCACTTTGGGGTGCCTGCCACTCTTGTGACTTACCTGACCTGAGCCAGGAGCCACGAGAGAGTTGTTCAGGCGGAGGGCAGTCAGTGAGATCCACAGACCGTGTCAGCCCTTGAGCTGCCGGGGCCTAGCTACATGGCCTGGGCAAGGAACCCCACTTTGGCAGAATGGGACAGAATGGTGGACGCGCATCCTGCAATTAGCACATCGTCATACAGATTTCAACGTTGCGGTATAAAATCCATTCCTTCAATAAGACATGCTGTGAAGGGGGAGGGCTTGTGGATACTGTTGTAAGCACTGGAGAGGTGGCCCTGGACCAAGCAGCAGAGCCCTCACGCTCACGGGGCTGGTGTCCTTGTCGGGGAGACTGACACAAAACCTGGGAGCCAGTGGTTACAAGACACATATCCAGTAATGCAATGGGCAATGAAAATGAAAGGTCTACCAGCATGTCTGCAGTTCCCCATCTTCAACTGGCTGGACATCAGCAGCACCTGCAGGATGACTGCCTCCTCTGTCTAAAGTTATTTTTCTAAAGCAGAGGTTCTCAAACATTTTGGTCTCAGGGCACTGTGATGCTTTGGAAAAATTATTGAGGATCCCAAAGAGCGTGTGTTTGTTTGGGCTACATCAGTAGATATCTCGCACAATAAAAATTCAGACATGTCATTTCAGAACACAACAATGCACAGAGCACCTCACATTAGCTGTTGGAGTGATGACATCATCACACATCATGAGTCTCTAGAAAGTTCCACCATGAACCTGTGAGGGAAGGAGAATAAAAAAGGCAAAAAGTCTTGGCATTGTGGTTACTTCACAGACCTCTGAGAGGGTCTTGGCACTGCCAGGGGTCTGAAGACTATACTTGAACAACTGTGATTCTAATGAAAACATATTTAGACTGATACCAGCTTTAAAAAAAAAAAAAAAAAGACATTTATTTTTAAAAATTTATTTGATAGAGGGAGAAAGCCAGTGGGGGGAGAGGGGGAGAGAGAATCCTCAGACTCTCCTTCTGCACTGCAATCCCCCACCCCACTGAGCACAGAGCCTGACACAGGGCTCGATCCCACAACCCTGAAATCATGACCTGAGCTGTAATCAAGAGGTGGATGATCAACTGACTGAGCCACCCAAGAGCTCCCCCTCAAAAAAAGATATTTGAATTTACTTTTCCATCTGTATGGATGTCTTCTTGCTTATTGTTCTATAATCAGAGGCTGAAATTTTTAAATTACAATTTGAACTACATGAAGTACAAAGACCTACAATTTGTTTCTTGAATTATATACTTAAGTGCCTATTCACTTTAAAAAAAAAAAAACAAGCAAATATCAAAACCTTATTTCTTGATCTTCAGAAGCACAACCAACCTTATGAAATAGAATCTACTTCCCTACTAAAGATTATAAATGAGGGATGCCTGGGTGGCTCAGTCGGTTAAGCCACTGCCTTTGGCTCAGGTCATGATCCCAGGGTTCTTGGATCGAGTCCCCCATCAGGCTCCTTGCTCAGCAGGGAGCCTCTTCTCTCTGCCGCTGCCTGCCACTCTGCCTGCATTTGCTCTCTCTCTCTTATCTCTCTGACAAATAAATAAATACATAAAATATTTTTTTAAAAGATTATATATGAAACAATTCTCAGTGGTTCACTTAGCAATAGCTTTAACTCTCAGAACTGGTTCAGAGAGAAACTGATGACTTCTTTTAAACGTGTGTCATACTCCTTCCCAAAGAAATTATGTTATTATTTAATTGCTATTATCTTCTGAGTGTTTCTTCACATAGTTAAAATGGTTTCATAACTGTTTCACTATACTTAAAGGTCCTTCTCTAAGTTTTACTTTCAGTGTTCCTATGAAATAATTGTTTCTAAAGACAACAGGGGATTTCTGCAACTGTAATCTTTTCATCCTCAAGCAGTTTTGAAAAAGGCATCCAATATTATTACTTTTAGGACTAACCAGTTTAATCAGTCTACATGGGAAAACAGCAGGTAGCTAAACACTGTAGTTTCTAACAGTCTTGAAGAAAAGGAGCAGCTGGCTAATGCAAAAATATAAAGGTAAATGAATGAGCCCTAACGCTTAGAATGAAAAAGCAAAATTCCTCTTCAATACAAAATCCCCCTAGCAAAGCAGAAGGGAAAAGAAAAACAAGTAGGTCTGTAGGTCGCCGAGGAGGTATTTTTATTGAGCAATTACTGCAAAACAGGCCATGTTCTGTGCGCTTTAAACAAATTATCTAATTTAATTTTCACCCTTAGTTATTCTTACATTCATTTTACAAATGAGGAAACTGAAGCACAGAAATATTAAATTCCTTGCTCCAGGGCACAGTTAGGAAGTGGTAGGGAAAGGATTTGAACTGTGGGAGACTTGTAACAAACACAGCAGACCGTCTGAGTCTGCAAACATTTTGTTACCACTTAGTAGCTATGTGACCTCAGGAAAGTGCCTTCACTCTCCTAACAGAGTGGTGATGGCAATGCCCCTTCCCTGTAGGATGGATCACAGGGAGTAGGATGAAAGGGATGATCACCTTATCGAGGGGGATGAAGTGGGGGACCATCACTGGGATGGTTTCCTGAACCCTAAAATAATTAAAACATTTTTGAATAACTTGAATTTAGAAGTCCTAAAAATAAGAAATCTTGATTAATGCTTACATATTATTTAAGGACTGACTAGATGAACCACATATGCCAAAATCTCAAGGAAATTAAATAAATAATCACAAAAAATTGTAGTCAATTCCTTTTTTAAAAACCACACTATCCATTATTACTATGTTCATTTGATCTCCCATAAGAATTGCTACTGATTCCTCTTGGTAGCCCAGCTTAATGGTTGTATGCACATGCTTTAGGGCCAGAGTTTCTAGATCCACATCCCTACTTGACCTTGAACTAGTTGCTGAACCTGTGCTTCAGTTCCTCTTTGGTAAGTCAGCAGAAATAGTGGTACCTTCGGCATTGCATTGTTATTAAGGCTAAATGAGTTCACACCTATAAAATAATTAAAACAGTACCGGGCATACAGTAAGAGCTCAATAAATACAAGCAATTATTTTTCATCAAATTGTTTCCCAAGGACCTGATGCATGTCAGGACTGGATAAATATCTGTATTGAATAAATAAATGCTGATATACCTATCAGGTGACTATAACAATGCACATTGTAAATGCTTATTAACATCCGACTTCCTTAACCCAGCTCTCGGAGTCACATGACCTTCAAAGCAATATATCTGCATTGGTATATGATTGACAATGGGCTCTGGTTTTTTAAGAGAAATAGGAGAAACCAACACATCTTTACTATCAAGAATGAGAGGAGATAAATTCATACTGTCAAGGCGTCACCTTTAAATGTAAATAACATAAATATTCAGAAGATAAAGGCAGATGACCTCAGCCTCAGAAACAGTGCCAGGCAATCAATTGAGTAAAAGCTTATAATACAATATAAATTAGATTTATAATTATTTTTAAAAAGCAAACCACAATGTGAGAAATAGACAGAAACTATGATGACCTAAGATTGTAAAAATCATTATGGAACTGCACCTAAAGCATTCCATTCAATATGGGGGAACACCGCATACAAAATATGCATGAATAACAGACTCACAGAAACAGGTCCAGAGGAGTGTACCTTGAACATGCCATTTAAGAGGCAACTTTGCACAAAGAGGCATCTGGTCTTGGACCAAAAGACAAGGTTCAAGGCTGGATTATGCCACATCTCTGTGAACACCAGCAAATGACCACAGCACACCATGTCTTCTAGATCACATCTTTTCTGTTATTTCAAATGAAGTAACTCAGGGGAAGTCCTTTGTAGATGGCAGCCAACTCTTCAGAGTTGTCTTAATTATTATACTGAAGAAGGAAAAAAATTATCTTTAGAGTAATCAAAGTTTTAATTTCTGGAAGAAATACACTGGTTCCATGTGAGATGACTCCATCCGTACAGGCAGCACTGGAAGGACTGATATCTAAGTATATCAAAACATATAGAAATATAACAATTTTGTATAGAAAATATTTAAAGTATTACACGTTCATTTCCTCAACAAATGTGTACACCTGTGCTAAGTGCTGGAAAATGTCAAGTAAGGCGTACATGTTTCTCTCACAGACCCTAGAGTTTCATTAATGATCCTATAAATAGAGGGTTCATTCATGGTGAGCTGAGCACTCTGAAGGAAAGAAACAACACACCATGAAAATGCGTAACAGGAGTTAATGAGGTCTGGGACTGGCATCGGAGGGGTAGGGATGGGGGTGCATAAGGGATGCTGGCAGACACAGCAGCACATGCAAAGGCCCTGGGGACTTGACAACTCCTGAAAACTG
Organism: Mellivora capensis; assembly: GCA_004024625.1. Classification (NCBI taxonomy): domain Eukaryota; kingdom Metazoa; phylum Chordata; class Mammalia; order Carnivora; family Mustelidae; genus Mellivora; species Mellivora capensis. The sequence continues at coordinate 21,560 of PISX010002287.1, forward strand.
AAAGAAGGCAGAGAGCCCAGGGGATGTTAGGATGTGAGGGAAAAGTTATGAGGTGGGTGTGCCTGGATGACCAAACCAAGAATACTGCAATTTAAAGGATCATTCCTTTATCCTCAAGGGAATGGGAAGCCTGTGTGAGTATCAGACACATCACACTTGAGATTTGAAACAGTAACAACAACAAAACAAAGATTCCATGTACACAGAGAAATGGATTAAAGGGCAGCAAGAGGGAGCTAGTCAGAGATCAGGAAAGAGCCAATACCATAGTCCACATGGAAGACGCTTGGACCAGGGTTAAAAGAAAATGGTCAAACTGGACAGGAGTTTAGGAGATGGAATCATCAGGACTGGTTGCTGATGGTGAGGATGAGGGAAAGAAGAGTTTCTCATCTGAAGAACTGGGAGAAGGGACATTCAGGTCAGGAACATAGGGAACAGCGGAAGGAAACCTGGTGGGCAGGAAAAGAGCAAGAGTTTACTTTAGAACATGCTGAGTGTCAAGAACAGCTATTGGTCACCTGGCTCAGGAAGGTGGTTTAGGACAAGGAAGATTTGGGGCAGGTATTAATTAGGGTGTAGGGGGCAATTAAAGGCTTGGAGGAAACTGCTCAAGAGAATAAAGAGAGAGACAAAAGCAATATATCCACTCACATTTATACTTAAATGGAATCCACCTAGTCTCCCTAATGTGGTTTAAAACTGGCCTTCTCATGGGCAATTTGTATTTGCGACTCCCTATTATCACCTACCAGGCGTGGTTTCCCTTTGATTTACTCTGACAGAAATAAAAGGTTGCTTTCTTTAAAGAGATGGGCAATATCAAATGCCCAGCACATTTGGATGAGATGGGAAACAACAGAGAAGGGAACCAGGGAGGCTATTAGCTGTAAGGTCTAAGAGTTATTAAATACTGAGGGACGAGGAAAAAGAAAAAGTCATCTTTCCTTATAAAGCCTTTAAAATACTTTCGTGGAGAGGACTCCAGATGCCATCAATCAGGAAAATGATCTCTGGCAGAGAAGAATATGGCTGGTGTAAATAATTAATGAATGAAGGCAGAAACAGAATATGGAAGTGGGAGGTGTTCTTGGAGGAATTTTTGCTGGAAAGTTCAAGCAATGGCTACATGATTTTCTTCTCATTAACTAACTTCCCAGAATCGTGTGTGTATGTGTATCTCTATATATCTCTATACATCTATATATATATATATACATCTATATCTATAATTATCAATACATAGACAATAGATATAGACATACACACACACACATACATACACACTTGTATTTTCCTGTTCAAATTTTAGATATCATGGCAGATCCTTATTTGAAAAGAAAAATGACTCGCTTTTAAATGTTAATGAAAACCTCTAGAGAAAAAAAGTAACATTATACCAAAGATATTATTTAATACATGTCAGTCCTCAATAAATTCACTCAGAGAAAAACAACCTTAAAAAGTCAACTCCTTGTCCTGGTCAGGACTCAACAACAGTGAGATGCTGGCAGTGATTCACGTGCCTTCGTGGTGCTCTCAAGTATTAGAAGAACTAGAATTATTTGTTCCTAGGGGCCAGCAAAGCGATTGATGCTATATTATTAAAATTGCTCTCGGATGCCACAAGAAGTGCGCACATTACAGTCCTCACATAAGTAAGACAGCAGCAAGCCATTTATTTACCAGCCTCTCTTCATTACAACCTGACATTGATTTAAAAGTTAAAGATAAAAAGGGGGAAAAAATGCCCTAGAGTATCCACTGATTCAGCCAGGCCATTGCTCTATCTAACATTTTATTTATTTTTTTTAAAGATTTTATTTATTTCTTTGAAAGACAGCGATCACAAGCAGGCAGAGAGGCAGGCAGAGAGAGGAAGGGAAGCAGGCTCCCTGCCAAGAAGAGAGTCCAATGTGGGGCTCAATCCCTGGACCCCGAGACCATGACCTGAGCCGAAGGCAGAGGCTTTAACCCACTGAGCCACCCAGGCGCCCCTCTATCTAACATTTTAAAGGGTCATTAGTACTAGAACGAATTTCTACATTCACAGTATCAGAACAAGTTTATGTAATTTCCAATTAAAACAGGAAAGAGAAAGCCCTGGAATTTTTTGAGTTTGTATCACAAGCTACATTTGCACATTAATATATCAAAATCGGGGCAATTCTGTTCAAAATTAGATAGATGCCCAAACATGTGACTAAGGTAGAAGGCTTATGGGAAATTCTCTGTTTGTTACTCCTCTTCCCAACCAACGAATTGCACACTGTTCTTCAAGACAGTTTATAAGCTATACTTAAAATTTTAACTACATTTTGCGTCAGCTTAGGAAAGCTAATTCACCATAATAACGAATTTGCATGTTAATTTCATCTTCTGATTCTACTTATTTTACATGCTTCATCAAAAGCCATCCATGTCTTTAAAAACAATGCAGCATAGGAAACTTAAAGATAACCCATTAGCAGCAAACTTGGCCAATGTGTTCATTAACTCAACTAGCACCACAAGTAGGCAATTGATAACACACTGACGGTATTAGCAACACAAAAATCTTAAAACTGTGATAATAAATAATTTAGTCGAGGAGACTTGTTTAATTGTGTCAGTTCACCACTCATGCATGAGAAAGTGGGATATATATATCATTCTGCTCTATTAAGAGTCAAAAAGTTAAGTTAGTATAAACCAGAGGACATGGGTATGCTCTCTGTAACATACTGAACATTATCCCTGGATTTTAAGTATACTTGTTATTTTACTTTCGGGGAAGGCAGGGAAACAACCAATCTTGGCTCACCAATTAAGAAAATCCTAAATTGGGGCGCCTGGATGGCTCAGTGGGTTAAAGCCTCTGCCTTCGGCTCAGGTCATAATCTCAGGGTTCTGGGATTGAGCCCCACATTGGGCTCTCTGCTCGGCAGGGAGCCTGCTTCCTCCTCTCTCTCTGCCTGCCTCTCTGCCTACTTGTGATCTCCGTCTGTCAAATAAATAAATAAAATCTTAAAAAAAAAGAAAATCCTAAATTATGAGCATTCTCCAGGTGGCTTTGGAGAAGTAACTAACTTCTTCAGCTCTACGTGCCATATAAATTGAGGTCAACGATAATAATCATCAGGGATGTACTGTCAAATCTCAGTGTTCCTTTTTATAATGCTGAAAATTATGCGTTTGTGGTCATTTGTTATAGCAGCAACAGGGCACTAATACTGTAGGAAAACAAACACATCTGATTTACAGAGCTTGCTCATTTCCACAGCGTAAATTCTCCTGTGGCCAATTTTAAGCCATGCTGTAAGCTGCTGCTCAGTCGGCTAAGCTGGTAAGAACTCACTTCCTTACCACTGGGTATAACCATAAAACGGCACTAATAACAGAGGATGCATGTAAAACCCAAGATCCAAGATTTCTGTGATTCTCATAGGGTCATTAATTTATCTTCAGTACTTTAAAATTTCCTTCAGCTGGTGAATGGGCTGATTAGCCATTATCCCAACACCATCTTTCTTCAACCCCCACTCACACCACATGCCTGACCCACACGTCTGACAAAGACAGCTGCTCTTCCTGGCACAACAAATATATGCCAACATTAGAAAAGTGCTGAGTCCCACCACATGAGGACTTGCTAACCATGATACCAATGATACCAATCAATGATGACTCAACAAATTCTCTCAAAAATCTTCACTGGCCCGGATGCCACCATTTCTGGCATCCTGGCTGTGGGGGGCAGTCATGGCCACAGCTAAAGGGGAGGCTTCAGTGTCTCCTGTGGTCTGAGGAGACACACTCTTGTGCGATCTTCCAAAAGAGCTTTTTGCGAATGAAGGAAGGGCCTCTCAGAGGCCTGCCTCCACGTCACTAAGCTAGTCACTCTCCAAAGGAGGTTTACAAAGAGAAAACTGCAAGAATTTCAGCCTCCTCACTTGGAACGGAGGAAAGAAAGGAACTCAGAATGAGGTCTCAACAATTGGAATACAACTTTTTCTTTTAGTGCTGCTTCTAGAAACTCACCCCAGGAGATTCTGACCCAGTGAGACGAGGTCCTAGAACTGGTATGAAGAAATGCCCAGGCAGTTCCTCTAATCTGTGGTTTGAAACCATCAACTAGGACAGTGTGTCACAAACCCAGGGTGATTCTGTCCCCCAGGGGACCTTTGGCAAGGTCTGGGGACATTTTTGGCTGTCAAAGCATGGTGGGTGGGTGAGGGGACACTACCAGCATCTAGCAGGTACAGAGAGGGATGCAGGGAACATCCTACAATGCACAGGGCAGTAGCAACAAAGTGGAGAAACCCTGAACCAGATCAGCCCAAGCCTCTATGCCTCCATATTATGTCTATTCCTGGCAACAAAATCTCTGACAGTGAAATGGGTTGTGGCAATGCATTATTAATTAAAGATGCAATTTCTGTATAGATCAGAATATAAATCCTAACATCTTGTTTGCGCCAAGCAATAATTAGTATTACAGCAATAACAACCTGTGCCAAAGGAAATTTTAAAAGGTACCATAAATGGCATGAACTATCGTTTTGTCTACATGAACTGTATAGGATTTTCTAGAGAATTATTTTTTAAGTCACTTCTTTAAGTGTAACAAAGTCATTCATACACATTTAAATCTTCTTTATAATGATGTTTTTCCTCCACAGAAATGCCACTTTTCATTCATCTATTTTGTTATGATATTTCCTGTACTATTTTCTTCAGGAAAATATGCTTGGATTAAGGGAAGAATCTTCCAAGCAAAACTCTTAAAGCACTTAATGAATATGAAAAAAAAAAAATCATACTCTGCTTTTCTCATTTACCTTCTCTTTCTAATGTAAATGTTAATCCCTTCTAAAGTAATTGGGCCCACTTACATTGCCAATCGCAATTAACAAATACTCAAAATTGGCTACAAGTAAGGATGAGACACCAGCAAAGACAAGGATCTTGTATTCAGTAGACTTCTGTTTCCTGAAATTAAAATCTGAAATGACTGTAATTACTCACAAAGAAGGCTTGGTTGACCAATCCAGCTTTCTCTGGAAACTGATGAAAAGATAGCCCAAACAGGAAGAAAATCATGAAGGCGAAACTCACTGTCTTTTCGAGAAACTTCTAAGGACATTGTTCAGACTGTAGCATAAAGTCCAACATGCATCAGGCTTCTCATCTTAGTATATAAGTGGAATGGCTAAATGACTACAGCTAGTCTTTTCAACTTGACACTCAGCATAAAAGAAAATGAAGCTTTCTAGTATTGGGTAGGAGAAGGGCAATTCCAGATTGGCAGTTTACTGGGGCAATAAAGTCATGTATGGCTGTTCTTCAAGACACTGTGTGTAGGGGAAAGTCCTCTGGGCTGGTTCTTGTGAATACACTGGTTATTTGTTCAGATTCCAAAAGAGAGTCATCTCATTTACCCCTGACCTTGATTTAGAAGTTCTTCTGGGGGCAAAGGAAATAGACAATGCAGGCCAACCACCGCTTCTTGATGAGTTATGCAACAAGCATAAGACAAGGAAAGCAAAAACTTCCTATGAGTTTTACATGATGCCAAGTGCAAAAGATCAGATGGATGTGCAGACATTACTACTACTAGCCTTCATGGATTATGCCACTTACATCTTCACAACAACCCTATTATACTGAATATATTATATGTATTCACAACAACCCTAAATACTTCACTTTACGGTGAAGAGACTGAGGTTGGAAATGTTCAGTAGACCGCCCACAGTGACACAAGTGACAAGCAGTGGAACCGGGCTTTAGACCAGGCTAACAGGTGCTAGAGCCCCTCTCTCTTAATCACTGTGGCCACACCATTTCTCTAGAGATGGGATGGCCTGTGTGGGGAGGGTTTTGAGGCCGGAGGGTATTAATGAAGAATGAACCCTGTCAGTGGCCCATAACAAAGCTGTCTTCCCAGAAAGCCCATCACACCAATGCTGGTGCTTCCAGCCATACACAGACGCAGATCGCGTGACTGCCCTTCTGTCACCTTCAGACACAAAAGGTATATTATCCTATGATATTAAACAACTGGTTCCTTTTCTTCCAAGCAGTTGCTTTCCTTTAAGCTTCGGTTAGAATAGCAGTTGGCTATGCTCACAAGCCATTAGCACTCCTGTGGGCTTAAAAGTGCCACATAAAATAAATTGATCATATTTGGGCATATGCACTGAATAGGCAATGGGAACACCAGCCTCTGTATTGACCCACAGAGTTCCATTTCCAAGCTTGCTCAGTCCTTTTTATTGCCCTGTCATCAAGTTCTAATACAGTTTACAATTTATATGCTTATTTCGTTTAACAGGCTATCATAACATTTATTTTGGCTGCTTTTCGTTGATCCTGCATAGATGCCAACAGTAGTGCCCTCTACCCTGCTCCTCATGTGAGGAATCTAGAGTTGCTTAATCCGTAAAACACAAGGCATGGAAATATGCCTTGAAATGTTTCAAAACTCCGTCAATTCACTGATGAAGGAATTTGCAAACCGAAATGGGCACTGAGTAAAGACACAAAGGAGCCAGCCCTTCAGGAACGAAGGCTTTTTATTTTGGTGTTCGTGATGTTGTTTACAACAATACCTAAGTTTAACAAAGGACTGAAAAAATTCAAGTGACAGCTCCAGACAAAGTCATCATATTGACTGCAGAAAACCTAAAAATGCAGAAGGTTGGGGAGGTAAGATTCTAATGAGTTATGCCCTGAATCTGGCAATTAAGAAAGCATTCCATTCCAACTGTGGAGTGGTGACAGGATCTTAGTGAGGTGACTTTCTGTAGAGTCCAGACACAAGGGCTATTCTTAGAACAACCAAAAAAAGCATGGAGCTGCCTAAAAATAATGATGACTCAACACCTAGAGGCTTCAATGATGTAATGTTGTCAAAGAACACCCTCTCTCCTCACAGGTTGCAGCTTTTAAAATAAGCAAGTTCACAGCTCACTTTCTGAGGAAAGCAAAAATTTCACACACTGAAGGAGAAAATTAGGACACGTGGGTCACACATACAATGTTCCATCCACGCGTCGCGTGTCATGGTGGCCTGGTTCGCTCGTGGAAGAAGCCCCTGCCAGAGTCGGAGTCCGTCCTTTCCCTCTGCCACCCACACGCATCAGTTGTCCTTTCAAAGCAGGGCCTGTGAGGCAGGACAGCAATGCTGATTACACAAGAGGCAGGCTGAAAAATCTGTCCTCGGGTCACCGCAGTCAGCACACTGCATCGCAAAGGGTGGGTCGCTTTGGGTCCAGACTGTTGTACAGGGGCAAGGCAGGGGCTCCAAACAAGAAACAAAAACATATCCCAGAGGCCTCTCCCTCCCCTCTTAGGCGGGTTCCTATATAGGTTCTATCCACCGCCATGACTCACTTCACCTGACTTGTACTCTCATTATCAGCCCCCAGGGAACATTAAGCTTCACGAGGGACCGCACCTCGTTCATTTTTATACTCTCAGTCGCCAAGAGCAATGTTTGGGACATGGTAGATATCAATAAGTGTTTAAAATTTGATGGCTGGATTGAGGAGATTGATGAATGATGCAGGAAAGATGTTAGTGTTCGAAGCTGATGGCCAAGAAAGAATTCTTGAGACATCCTCGGTGCAAAAAGGTGGTTTTATGAAAACACGGGGACAGGACTCAACCCACAGCAGAAAGAGCTGCACTGGGGTATGAGGAGTGGTCCATTCTATACTTCCAAGTTGGGAGGGGGTTAGGGATAGTGTTAGCCTCCCACGTATTTTGGAAACAATGTTTCCAGGATCTCGAGGGGGCTAATAATTTTTAGGAAAATGTCATTTGTTATTGTTTAGTAAACCCTCAGTTATGAGACCCTTCAAGATGTATATCGATGGGTCATGTGCTCGGAGGATGATTGCCAACATGTATGTTGGGGACGGGGGTTGAGATAAAGGATGTTTCCAAAGGAATTTTTATAGGTTAAAGTAGACTTACAGGATACTGGGGGTTGGAGATTGCCTTTTGCCCTTAGTGAAGTATTAACATCTAGGCAGCTGAGTTCCTAGAGGAATGTCACTCTGCCTGTTTCAAGGACTTGTCAATGGGCTATAAGGGTACAGAAATTTAATAATTTTCCTTCTGCCTTTGTTTCTCAATTAATGCAGTTACTCTCTCCTTGTCCGCATACTACGACTCACTGCCCTTCCCTGGATATGTAGACTGTATATCTTAGGATATGTCTTAAGTATATCCTGGGATATAATATCTTCTAGGAGTAGGTTCACTAAAAAGTAGGTTCACTATTGATCAGAAAATAATCTTCAAAGATATGGGGAACCTGAATCCCAAAGTTTACAGCAGCAATGTCCACAACAGCCACACTATGGAAAGAACCAAGATGTCTATCGACAGATGAATGTATAAAGAAGATGTGTTATGCACACACACACACACACACACACACAATGGAATATTACTCAGCCATCAGAAAGCATGAATACTTACCACCTACACAGACGAAGATAGAACTGGAGGGTATTATGCTGAGCGACATAAGTCAATCAGAGAAAGACAATTATCACTCATACGTAGAATATAAGAAACAGCACAGAGGATCCCAGGGGAAGGGAGGGAAAACTGATGGCAAGTCATCAGAGAGGGAGATAAACCATAAGAGAGTCTTAATTCTAGGGCATAAGAGAGTCTTAATGCTGCGGGGGCGGGGGAGGTAACTGGGGGATGGGCAATAAGGAGGGCACGTGATGGAATGAGCACTGGGTGTTGTATGCAACTAAGGGATTACTGAACTCTGTACAACTGAAACTAATGATGCACCATATGTTGGACAACTGAATTTTTTTAAAAATGGAAAAAAAAATCTTCAAGTCCAAAAGATTACAGAGCCCTGTAGGAGATACTCGGGAACAGGTTGTGCCACATACCACAAAGCCAATGTTCTTGAGGCTTGCTCTGTTCAGCAAGAAACAAAGCCAGGGACAGGGGTTTGAGAGTCAAGGCTGGGTGCATGATTAATAGATACCAAAAACCCCCAAAAAAACAAAACAAAACAAAAAACCAAAAACAAAAAAACCCTGCATCCTATTTAATACACTAGGTCTTATATGTACCACTGTTTCTTTTTCAAAAAGGAGACCTTGTTGCAGTAATACTTTCATTGTATATTTCTGGAATTCCCCAAAGTCAGGTCCTAATCTCCAAAAGAAAACCATTCCTATTATTTTGTAGCAATTCTCCTTCTGGTGTTTTGTGTATGTTGCTTTTAAATAAAAATTGTTTTACTAAGGTGGTTACCCGCCTGAATCACCATGCATTAACTTTGTTTCCACAACTTCAAATCCCCCCCAAAAACCAAGGCTTTGCAAATCACTCAAAACATTGCAAAGAAAGTGCTCTCAATCAGGCCCAAAGAGGAGTTCTTTTGAAAGAGACCATAGTTGCTTAGATATGTAAATTCAGAGAAGTTTCTTTAGAGGAAAGACAAACCCAGTGGAGCTGAGAACCCAGTAGTCAACAGGAAGTAGAGAAGGGCAGAGCTAAGAAAATAAATGCACACCCACCTTCCCCCCTTTCTAAATCATGATGACCCCACCCTCCCACTCCCACATTTAGAGCAGGGCTAGGGGTAGGAAGCAGATTGAACCAAAGCTAGTTATTGGTGCCAAATTTCTCACACTGAAAACTCCTTCCTCTGAAAATTTTGAAAGAAGCTATTTGAAGCTAAATTCTTTTCTTCTTCTACGCTCCGTGCAAAGCCCTGAACTTCACCCACATAGCGTAAATTTAAAAATGCACTTCTGGTGCAAGTCTTACAACTGGAGAGAATGTAGTACCAAGGAGGAATATAATCTCTTCGAAGGAAAGAATGCAATCCTCAAGGAGCAGGCATTGAAACCACAGCACCTTCCCATGAAATAATTTGGCTCTCGGCCTTTAGGAGTCAAAATTAGACTGATATGTTAGAATCTCAAACTTAAATCCATGTAACCTCAAATGGCTTATGTGTTCATCTTCTCACCAATTAAGTATTACAACAATCAGATTTAAGAGTCAAACTAAAGCTCTAGTTATGTGACCAGGTGTTTCTCTAAACACAAGCAGCCCACATGTGCAGTGGAAAGCGTTAACTGTGATTGCCATGTTACATTTTTCCCTTGAAGATATGTTAAAACCATTCTTCCAAACAATATGAATTATAGCAAAAAATATGTATATATTATTCTAAAAATATATAATCTACTAATGAAGGTGATTTTTTTTCTATTCATAATGGAATTTTAAACATCTGCAAAAGATACCCTTAGTGACTCCAGGCCAGCCTCCTTACATATTTAAAGACAATTGTTAAAGTTCTCCTAAGGATATGAGCAGTTTGATGATAGGTAATTCAGAAAATGTTCTTGCATTATACCTATGCATGATTAGGTTGCTTCAAAAGAAACAGAATATCAAGACCACTAAGAATAAATACAGTAGCCATGACTGAGTATTAATTTTAAATTTGAACTTCCTGGAAGCTAAGAAAAAAAAAAAAAATGTAAGTTACATAATCTTCCTAGTGAAAAAAAACAAAACAAAACAAAAAAACAACAACCAACAGTTCCCCAAAGTAAACAAGGTTTTCTCCGTACTATGTTCCAAAAGAAACATAACACATGAACCTTATTTGCGGAAGCCTGAACAACATGTATCCTAGAACAAACACAGAAACAGTTCACATGTGGCACAGGCTGAAATTAAACTTTCTTGAACCCCAAAGCTATCCTATCAAAGGACAACCTCCTTAGGATTCTACAAGGAGTGGCTAAAATCCAGCCTTTCTTCCTACCTCCACAGCACAGGGGCCATTTGGGCTCTCCTTTCTGGAACCAGAGACAGAGAGTCACAGGCTGGGTACTGAGGAGGGGGATAAAAGAGAAGGAGGAAGGGAACCAGTGTTTACCAAGGAGACCTAGCATTGTGTCACCTCCTCTTACCCATTTCACCTCATTTCATCACATAACATACCTACAGAGAAGGTATGGTCAACCCCATTTTATAAAAGAGAGAATGGAGATTCAGAGAAGTTGGCCAAGAGCACATAACGAGTCCGCAGTAGAGGCAGGATCTGGACCCAGGTTCTTCTAGATCCAAAGTCCTCGCACAGGGCCCTTCTGTCTCTCTCTCTAAGTGCCCACGTTATATCGAGGACTGGGGGGACGGGGGAGACTACAGGATGCAGAAGAAACATGAGCTTTCTCTATTGCCATCAAGACACTTGGATTCATTCGGCGGGAATGTAAGACCAGATCATCATATGAGGCAGTGCTTTCTATGCATAAATAATATACTAAATGACCTGGAGTTAGTAACAGCTGCAACTATAGGGGGAAAGTGTAGGCTTTGAACAAAGCACAAGACATGATATTTCAGCCTATATGCTGAAAAATCTTACCCATGTCATGTATCTGATCAATGGGTCTCCACCTCAAAACACAGATGGGAGATTACGGTGCTTATAGTTTTGTTTTGTTTTGTTTTGTTTTTTTATTTATTTATTTGACAGACAGAGATCACAGGTAGGCTGAGAGACAGGCAGAGAGAGAAGAAGGGAAGCAGGCTCCCTGCTGAGCAGAGAGCCTGATGTGGGGCTCGATCCCAGGACCCTGGGATCACGACCTGAGCCGAAAGCGGAGGCTTAACCCACTGAGCCACCCAGGCGCCCTACGGTGCTTATAGTTAAAGCAAGGGTTATTGCTGTATAATAAAACATCCCCAGCAAAAAAATATTACCAAAATATCACCAGAAACTGATCAAACTTAAAAAAAAAAAAACTACACAGATTATGTTCTATATATCCATTCTTCTTAAAAGACAGGAGCGTATGATTGAACACCGTATGCAAAATTATAAGTGGGTAGATAGTTATAAATGAGTAGGTAATAGTGAAGTATAAGTAATGCCCTAATAACCCCACTCTCATGCAGCAAATATCACATGATATTAATGCGACTGGCTCTCAGCTCATCCATACCACATTGATCTCATCCACAGAGCTAAATGTCAGGCCTGCTGTGAAGGATACCTTGGTATTGCTTTAAAGTTCATGTCCAAGCTCTCTGACTTTCTTTGGTTATCTCTGAACAGGTCCAGAATTTCAGACCACTGACCTAAGAACAGAATCAATGAAGTCCAGAAAGGCAGTGTGAGGCCAATGACATTTTCAGCTGGTGGGAGCAAGGGAGAATAATAATAAACCTTCTTTCCCCACCCTTCCCTGGGGCTCCCTCTCTGAAATTGCCTCTTAAAGAAAGAAAGTTGTTAGGAGACACAACTCAAGAGTTATCCTTGAATTTATTCAAGGATTTATTGAATTGCCAATTTATTGAATTGCCAAATTTGAAATAATTGAAAGTTATCCATTATCACGAGGACCACTGTGATGATTGTGCCTTGCATGTACTTTTCGGGGGCTCCTGGCCTGGGAAGAGAGCAGAGAATGAAATCCAGCCTGCCCTCCACTTGTCAAACCACTCACAACTGCTCTGCACTGCATCCACCCCTTCAGCTGAGGGAAAAGGGCACCACATTTTCAAATTCACCATCTTGGCCCAGATAGTATGTCCTAAGGTTGCTTCTGCCCATGGGGGCACCTTCTCATAATTCACAGCGTCACTGTATAGGCCAGCAGCAGCTCTGATGGACACCATCTGAAATGGTTTCCAAGTACCTTCATCTTTCCAAGAAGGGAAAAAGCCTCCTGTCCCTCTTTAATATTATCCTGGGCTCACTGGAACACGGCAGCCGTTTTTCCCCAGGTGCCATCAGGAATATACACTCACCCGCTCTTTGGCACAGAAACCAAATACTCTCAACTCGATATGCATCAGGCTTAATTCTTTCCACTGCCTCAATTATTTGCAGGTAGTTAAGTGGGGCATTTAGAGTGGCTGGTCAGATGCTCAAGCCCCAGGGGGTCACTCAATTCTGTGGAGAAGCAAGACACTAAATATGCCTCTGGAATATTTCAGTCACTTTAAGAAAGGTTAAGGTTCCAGGGAATGTCCTACAGCAGCTTTCAAATCTGCCCCATGCTGGGCCTCTCATCTGGCAGGTGCCCTCAAGTGATTAGCGGTGACTAATTATGGTTCCCAGTCATTGTCCAGAGAAAAGACAAAATGGGAATAACTTAACTGAGTACAATGATATCCACTGTCTTTTTCACAATTCAGACCTTCTTTAAAGCAACAAACCTATTTGTAAATGTCACTTTCATCTATCCAGGATGAACAGCACAAGGAAAACAGCACAACTCGCTCATATTCTTAAATATGTGGTATCTAATTTAACTGTTAACTGCTTTAGTATTTAAAACAAATGCTCAGTTATCATTTTCCCACCCTCAGGCCACCACAGTCTACTTCATTTCTTATTTTTTCAACCTATCTTCCGCGGCACTTAAACTACAGTAAATCATCTTCTTGTTTATCCTTTGCTACACATTTACAACTGAACTGATCTGGACTCAATGCATTTACATCTAACTTGAGTCTTGCTATTGAATTGCCTGAGTTCTCTGCTTTACATTCTTTTACTTGACTGTTCAAGTGGTGGATAGCCAAGTTTATTTCCTTGGTCGAGTTTAGAGATGGTGAGGTACGGTGGGTAATGAATCAGAACTGAACGTCAAGAGGACTTGTGCTTACTGTATCAACCTAGATAGACTAAGTTACACTCTTAATAACAAACTCCCTAATCCCAGTGGTTTAAAGCAACAAAGGCTTTTTTTTTCCTTGTCATGTTACATGTTCCTCATGGGTTGGCCAGAACTCTGTCATCACTCTCCTTACCCCACAACCCAAACTACCTGAGTAGGCACCACCTGGCACAATGCCAGTTGCCCCAGCAGTGTGAAAAGAACATTCTTCAGGGTCAAACATCCATAATTAAATGCTTGACTTGGAAGTGACAGGTCGTTTCTGCTTACACACTGGGCAGAACTAGCCAGAGGGGTCCACGGAACACAACTGTGATATACACTCGGGAGGAGAGAAGCAGAAAGACAACCCCCTTATAGGACTGTCATGACAATTAAAGGCTTTAATGTTTATAAAGCCATTTGGAAGAGCACTTGGCACCTTGCTGTATGCTATATAAGTACTTACTGCTATTATCCCTAATCACTATTATTTTTAAACTGAATAAATTCATCATTTTTGGAGGCCACTATCAAGTCAGGTTTCTCCTTACTCAAGTGCATTTGGCTAAATGTTTCGTGATGGTTGTTTCCCTGTTCTCCTTTAGCTACCAGTGAATGCCAATGTCCCATTGAGCAAACACTCATCTATCTTCAGAACAGACACAGGGCAGCCCCCAGGATATCCCTCCAGCCTCACCTGTCTCAAGATGAGTCTCTGTAGCCCAGCTGGATCCAGAAAGGCAAACCCAGAAGAGCATGCCAAAGGGAAATGAACCCTAGTGACTTTTAGGTGTTGCAAGCTGTGAAGATCCCAGTTCTAAATGTGCTTCATACAAAAATATTTATGTTTCAAGCTGTAGCATGCAAACAGCAATCTGCATTTATTGGTTGCAGATGCCAATTTCCTCCAGCTCTGGTTCTCTTTTGTGTTATATAAACAAATCTCAACCATCTGGACCACAACAAGCCACTCTGAAGTATGTGCTCACTCCTTGCAAAAAGCACCAAATCAAAATATAATCTCACAGAATTCTGCCTAACAGAAAATCAGAGTGAACAATTTTCACAAAGCTGTTTTTAAAATGTTCTTTAGGTGTCAGAATAGGATCGACGGGATAGCAGAAAGGAACTTCTCATAAGTACTTTGATGAAGAAAAACTAGCGTAACAGGAAGATCAAATCCTGTGATGTTATCTATATTAACAGTCCAATTTAGGGGCTTCCAAAGTAGTTCAAAAAGGAAAAGGGCTCAGAAAAATCACCTCAGACAGGTGGCAAGACAGAGAAGAGACTGGTGCAAGGCTTATTCAGGATAGTCAGAGAGCAAGAGCTGTAATTCCTCCCCAGCTAAGGAAGTTGAAATGTATGCTTTATAATACCTGCAAAAAAACAATCCAAACTCTAGTCCATCAATATCAAGGAACAATGAACCAGAAGCAGACTGTGCCAAGAAAGAAAGGACAAGTTCCATGTGTTGCCACCTACCCACCTGGACCTCTGAAATGAATACTAAGCATCATTTCCAATGTCTTGTCTCCCTGATATAACTCCAGGCTGCTAAGCGCATCTTCCCAAGGCCAAGTATTTTAGAACATCACCACGGCCAGCTTTGCCCACAGGCAAATGCAGAAGGGCTAGAAATGCTTCCTGTTCCTTTTCCCTCCACCTAAAAATATCCCCTTATCAACTTAGCACAGAGCCTAAAATGTCCACCCTTTGGGAAAGATAATGATTTTCAGACTTAGGTGACTTAGATTCATGAATTTTGAACACGGTGGAATTTCCTGAGAGATTGGCATACAAAACAAGTCAGTTCTGTTAAGATAGTGAAAATCAACAGAAATCAAAGGAAGACCATAAAGGTCTGGGACTTAAAGAAAAGGATGTGGCAGGGAAAATGAGGATTCCCAAGGCTCCCCAAATACATTTTCCAGTGTCCCACGATAATGCCTCCTTGTTACTGTCAACTCATTTGGTATCCCATCATCTTGCTTTGTCGTCCATAACCATGGATACATAATTAGTATAATTAAATCAACACTGAATCTAGATCAGATTATTTGATATCATGTAGACTTTGCTCAAGTGGGGGCTATAAAACCACCCCAAAGTAGAAGAATTTCCATCTGATTTAATAAGTCCAATTATGTAGACTCTGGCCAATTATAAAATTCACCTCCTTCACTATAAAAATGTGGTCTAAATAATTTGAAACTGGCTCCGCTGCACTACACGTGTTGATTTCAACTCAATATTTTATCGAGGTCATATCAAAACCAAATACTTTTGGTCAAGCTGCAATGTACCAACTCTGTATACAAATTAAAAGAGAGTATTTTGTAATCCATGATTCAGTCACACGGATCAGAGTATCAGGACACATGTGGGAACTCTGCCCAAGCTTCTGTCTTTCTATATAACTAATCCTGGATCAGTAGATCAGTCATGCTTGAGCAGCACTCCGGAATGGGATAAGCTCCTCCCCAGGTCCTACTGTTTCAATCTACCAGGAAGTATTTAATCAGGAAAGAATCAAAATCCTCTTTTGGTCTCTAAGGGAAATCCTTCTAATTGTTGATTCATTTAGATAAACAGATGACAGAACGAGAAAACATCTTGTTTCATAGCTAATGTCAGGCAGATTTCAGGGGGGAAATTATTGGGTCTGAGTAAGTTCTAATCTGTGTTATAAACTGGTTATAATCCAAGAGCAAAATTCCCAGTTTCTTTCAAAGAGATCAGGTGCCACTTTCTTACTTCAAACAGTCAAGGGATTACAGCATTGGAGGTTCTAATCACATTAAAGGCCTCGGATTTCAAGCTATTTAGCCTATCATGTTGATGTTCAACTCCAAAGTAATATCAATATAAAACTATCTGTATAATTCCTAATCCTCCAGGCTATCAGAATTGTTTACAAAACCAATAAAATCCAATTAAAAAAGAAAAAAAGACTTCCAGTAATGGTTTTTAGGCAAAAGAGTTTGGAGTTCAGCAATTGGCAAAATCAGCCCAAGTTTGTGAAACGGCGATCATGAATCCTACTCTTACATCTCACACAGAGGCTTATAATTTAGTTTAGGAAAAAAGGCCCTTCCCCCCAAAAAGTGTTGCCCATGTTTTATAACATACTATTATAGTACATGTTTGCAATTAGAAATCTGCATTAAAAAAAAAAAAGAAATCTACATCGACAGGAAAGGTTTGATCTATTCAGACACCCCACTAAAAAGGTCAGAGAAATCTAAAATGAAATTTAAAAAGATCTCCAAGCAGAATACTTAACTCCGATTTCCAAGAATACTTACACTGAATCAGGTTTGTTTCTTAAGATGGGAAACTCCATTCTCTGGAAAATGCTTGTATACAACCTCATTCCCCAATCACTTCAAATCAACCACTTATCCTCAAATTCTTACCACACACTTAACAATTCCACCCTGCGTGATACCACTGAGCAAAACAAGACTCAGACGATCAGCCAACTGACCTTTCTAGTAACACCTGTGGGACTCAGCTCACAGCGAGGACATTCACCAAACTGCAGCAGGGGTAGGGGTACAAGAGAGCTTGTGCCATTTGGCAGAATAGGAAAAAATAAAACTTTTTTTAAGCAACATCTCCTTTCTAGCCCAAGGGGTATCTCCTGCAATCGCTTTTTCTAACACCACTTGCTCACTGTTAGATAGGCCCGTGAGTCTCTGAGGATGAGAGCTGATTCAACATCCACAACCTTGCCACAGTTCGTTGATAACAGAATAGGCTTTTCTCCTCCTGCTCTCTGCATGCCAAGAACAGAGACAACCACACATTTTCCAAAACTTCAAACCATCAATCACAAATAAGCCATGGAAATACTTTGGGATAATGCCACATCTCCCCACGATTCCCGAGTAGAAAAGGCTCATTACCTTACTCTCTTCTCCTTCAAACACTGACTGGTGAACATTGCACGCAAACAGTGAGTTGGGGAGGTCGTTGAAGTCAGTGATTGCTTGAAAGGCTTCCTCTGCAAAACACCGAGTCACAGCCCAGTCTCTGTCTATGCAGCAGAGCAAGAGAAGTCCTCCGTCCTCTGGGATGTGCCCCTGCTGCCCCAGGCTCCTCATTCCAATGAAGTAGGATTCTCCCCTCATTCCTGAGGACACAAAGATGGACATACGTTAGAGTAGACACTGATTCCTTCACACTTGGTTCTAAGCCCATGGTTTTAGAGTGTGTGGGGCAGAGCAGGGGAGTGTGATGAGAAGCAGGGACTGGGAAGAGGAGGAAGATCCAGAAAGTTCACATTACCCCCCTTGATCTCTGAGTCACTATTTCCCATCCAGCTCTGCCTCCAGGCAACAACCCAGTCAGCTCTGTGATCAAAAAACCCCACTTAACCAAGATATAAATTGGAGATTTGGCGCTATAGCCCAGCTGCCCAGTGTTGACTAGATGTAGGACCTGGAAAAGATGTAACCTCTCCTGGCCTTCGCTACCATATGAAAATCAAATAGAAACAGGAAGGGCTTTGACAAGTTAGATAATGAATTCTGTGACACCACCACCACCGCCAGCAACACTAGTGATACCCATCTTTTACTGAGTTCCAGGAACTGTTCTAAATGACTGATTCAAATCAACTAACCTATTAAATCTTCGCAACAGTCTATGAGATTGGTACCAATGTTATCCCCATTTTACAGACGGAAAAACTGAAGAACAGAGCAAGGAAGTAAGTTTTACTATGTCAGTGATAAAACGGCAGGACTAGAATTCAAACCCGGGGAGTCTGGCACCAAAGCTCGCTTTCCCTGTACCACGGAAATGGAACAGATCAAAATTAGTGCAAGTTCGTATTTCAGGAAGAACAATCTACTTCATCACCACCCGAATCCTGACTGTGGTAACTCCAGCAGTTAATGGAGTATCCATAATGAAGACACACACACGTGCGCATGCCCACACACACACACACACACTCACCCCTACCTTCTGCCTGGGATCGTTACTCTAAGTAATTTGTGAATCCTGGATTTTGAAAATAAGTACTATTATGGTTAATCCACAGGATCTAGATACAGATTCTCTTTCCTCATAGCCCCCATCATAGAACTTTCTAGTATTCATCTTACCTAGCTGTGTTCAATCATTCTATTATTTCCTAACTCCAGCATTTGAAAATTCTACTCAGCTGCAACCAGTTGGAGAGGTTTCTCATATTGTTTTATATTGACATCTTGTAAAAGATTTTACCAGCCTCCCCACATATTTTGAGGACAGTAGCTACATTTTTCCTTAGTAACCATTTTCATGCCTGTCATGTTCAGTAATTTGAAGCCCTGAAGGTGAAATAATTTGTCCGTGGGCATACAAGTAAGGCCGAAAGACACCTCTAATGTGGCTGCTGGGTCATCTTCAGTAAGTTCCCTTTCCCCAGTCCCAGCATAGCCAAGTACAGGATAGACGGGTGGGACCCACAGAATATCCCTCTGCCCTCATGACGTTTGCTGGACACAAATTCTGATCCCCAGACCAGTAGGGGTTCCCGTGTATATCTCTCTTGAGCTCTGAATGTATCAATCAGGTGATAAGGTTATGTTTTTGTTTCTATTTTTCCTAGAAACAAAGCCCAAGTGGGAACCTGATCGGCATCACTTGATGGCAATATAAATAATGCATTACATATAAAATCTCGGGCCTGGCTGGGACAGGAGCCAAAAATTTAAAAATTTGAGGTAATAACTCTAAAAGCAGATCAATGTAACTGTGGTAAATACAAATTGTTATTCCATATAACATCTAGTAGAACCATTCCTATATTTTAAAGTTCTGAAAACTCTAATTAATACATTTGTTGTATTTAAGTCAACGAACTATTTTTTTTTTAAGATTTTATTTATTTATTTGACAGAGAGAGAGAGAGCACAAGCAGGGGGAGCTGCAGGCAGAGGGGGAAGCAGGTTCCCCTCAAAGCCTGATGTGGGGCTCGATCCCACGACCCTGGAATCATGACCTAAGCAGAAGGCAGATGCTTAACCTACTGAGCCACCCAAGTGCCCCAACAAAGTATTTATTTTATTTTATTATTATTTTTTAGGATTTTACTTATTTATTTGACAGAGCACAAGCAGAAGAAACGGCAGAAGGAGAGGGAGAAGCAGGCTCCCCACTGAGCAGGCAGCCCCATGCGGGGCTTGATCCCAGGACCCTGGGATCATAACCTGAGCCGAAGGCAGACACTTAATCAACTGAGCCACCCAGGCGCCCCAATTTATTTTATTTTTTTTTTTTTAAAGATTTTATTTATTTATTTGACAGAGAGAGAGAGAGAGACCACAAGTAGGCAGAAAGGCAGGCAGAGAGAGGAGGAAGTAGGCTCCCTGCTAAGCAGACAGCCCAATACGGGGCTCGATCCCAGGACCCTGAGATCATGACCTGAGCCGAAGGCAGAGGCTTTAACACACTGAGCCACCCAGGCACCCCCCCCCAATTTATTTTAAATAAAACTATAGTACAGCTTTCAAGCTTTGTTTTATCCTATAATTAATCCAAGATATATGAATATTTGTAAATTACACAGTACTTATATATGTATTTGTTTTCCTTCATATTAATATTTATACTGCTGCTTCAAATATTTACTGTAATATGCATAATAACCATCATTTATTATTAGAGTAGTAATTACTTTAATACTAAGAATAATTACTAAAAGCATTAAAATAGTATTATTTTCATCAATGGATTATAAGAAACCTCTTAATAATGAAGTCAGAATCATCCAGTAGCATGAAGTATAGCTATTATGTGTCAATACTGATTTTATTTATTTATTTATTTATTTAATTTATTTGACAGAGATCACAAGTAGGCAGAGAAGCAGGCAGAGAGAGAGGAGGAAGCAGGCTCCCTGCTGAGCAGAGAGCCTGATGCGGGGCTCGATCCCAGGACCCCAGGTTCATGACCTGAGTCAAAGGCAGCGGATTAACCAGCTGAGCCACCCAGGCGACGCCTGATTTTATCTTTAATCCCGTCCCTCTTATTTAAAATTTTTAAATTAATCAAAATTGATCCCAAAATGTTCCTAAATGTTTTCCGAGAATGTTTCAATTGCTCTTTTTCCGAAAGAAATAAAAATCCATTGCTGAACAAATTAATTAAATAGACGGAATATTAAGCCTTACTCAGAGCTCATTTTAATCTACTCAAATAGCCTTAACTTCTGTTCTAAGCTGTAACAATACGATTATCTTCAAGAGACTTTATTTTAAGCTCATTACGTTCCATAAAGATTTAAAAGGTGAATGCATTTTTGGCAAACAACCTATTCTACTTATATGGAGAAATATTTTAGAAGTCAGAGCGTTGAACAAAGGAACCCTGATTTCTCTTTCCAGTCCCATTACTGAGTCAGGTAGTAACCTGGAGAAGTCCATCAATCATTCGATGACTCAGTTTATCTTTATAAAGGAGAACAAAAACATCTCTCTGCCTCCCTTCCTCTGCAGAGGAGGAAGAGACATGGCAATGAAAGAGAAATGGAAGAATTGATCAACATCAGCATTCACCACTACATAAAAGGATAAGTAATATAAAGTATGGTCTACGACATCACGATAATCTCAGGGCAAGACTGTTATTCATTGGTATTATCACTAACCTTTAGCAAACGCAAGCAAACAGAAATAAAGGGAAGCTCTCAACACCAAAAGAACTCCTAAAAAGAAATGTCAAGGTCTGATACAGCCCCAAAGAACTAGTTTATCTTTAAACTCATTTCAAAACCCTGAACTATTGTAAAACAACTTCAAAGCAACAGCTGTCTGCATAGCATAAGAAGCTTTACATGTATCATCCTCATTTCTAAACTTGAGGTTGGTCATCCAAAAAAGAAGAGCTGCTTTTAGCTCCAGACACCTCCATGGGAGGGTTCCCCAACCTCCCCCACGGCCCATGAACATGACCTCCTTCCTCTGCACTCGCTGAGCGCCCTGCACAGCCTTCTCCCAGGGGTCACCCTGCACCCCCTTACTGCTTTACTAGCCCACATCTCAAACCAGACTGGGAGCCTCTTGAGAAGAGAGGCTGACCTGTCTTCATCCGTGTATCTTCAGCCGGGTTCATCTAGAAAGGCCTCAAAAGAATGTTTGATGGAATTAAGGAATCATATAAAAAAGAGTCATCTTCAAAAAATAACAGACAAACCAATGAGTTCTAGTGGTCTTAAAATATATAAACAAGTAATAGTTACTTCACATGTACCCACTAACACTGGAAACAACCTGCTGACTTCCATGTTAAGGTTAGATTTATAAGATGGAATTTTATAAATGGAAGACAGCAAGAACTACTCAAAGGATTCCTCTAGCTAAAATGAAAAAAGTGCAGGAAATAATTAAAATAATTTTTTTTTTAATTATACAAGTTCACTGAAGAAAAAAAACTGAAAAATTCAGAAAGGTACTTTACAAAGAAAATAAAAGCAAACCATAATCCTACTATCTAGAGAAAACTGTATTAAGAGTTTGATACATTTGGTTCTAGTGCTTTTTCACATGTGTAATTTCTTTTTTTTTTTTAATTTATTTATTTGTCAGAGAGAGAGGGAGAGAGAGAGAGCAAGCACAGGCAGACAGAGTGGCAGGCAGAGGCAGAGGGAGAAGCAGGCTCCCTGCCGAGCAAGGAGCCCGATGTGGGACTGATCCCAGGACGCTGGGATCATGACCTGAGCCGAAGGCAGACGCTCAACCAACTGAGCCACCCAGGCATCCCTCACATGTGTAATTTCTAAACAAAATTGGGATCCTGCTGTTTCGTATCCCACTTCTTTTTCAAAACATTGATATAATCAAGAGCAATTCCCTGTAACGTTGTATATTCTTTGAAAACACTAACTTTAATGGACACAGAGTATCCCAGTGTACGGATCTGTCATAATTTATTTAACCATTCTTCTGTTATTTGACATTTAGAAAGCATAAATTTCCATCATCATGTGCATCTGGAAACCCACTATCCACTATTAAAATATAAATGGTCTCCTGGAAGAACCTGAAAACTTCTTCACATGTAGAGAAGACACATCTTTATAACATGCTGGAAGGGGCACACTTGGGTTCCACCCCTCCCCAATGTTGCGTGCTTTCTGGACTGTGGTTTTCACATCAGCAAAATGGAGAAAAAATGTGACTTTGTCTATTTTACGGTCTACCGTGAATGTCCAATGAGATGAAGCACATGAATGTCTTTCAAAGCCTCCAAAATAATATGTGAATTAAAGTTATTTATTACTCCTCCTCAGCTCATCCAGAGCAAGGCAATGGCAGAGGAACCTGGCCCTATTGAGGTGCTTGCCATCCACTACTCTTAAGTGTGGGGACACATGAATGTCTATGAGGGCTAAGCCCGTATCATTAAAATGAGAAACCAATAGAGATGCTGCTCCAATATTTGGTTTGAGTGTGGCTGGTGACTCCAGAAGAAGGGAATAATGACCATAATACAAGAGAGAGCAATGAAAATAGAACAAAAGCAATGCTGTCCCTCCCAAACACCACTAACAACACAATAATGGTTATAATCCTAGAGAGTTAGTAGCAATGAGAATAATAAATGCTTGAATTTGACTCATTTTAATGAAGGAGGAAGCGTAAAGACAGGAAGATTTTCAACTATTTCACCATTTTGCTACAATGTGAAAATGATTTTATCCGAGATCCTCAGATAACCTTATAGCACATACTAATTAAACATTTAAAGACTTGAAATGAAGATGGTACACCTCCTTCTATGAAGAGTAGTCCCCTGAAACTTAAAGATGCCCATTCAGTTTCTAAGAGTTAGCATATGAATAAATGTTTGTTGTGCAAATAAGGGAATAAATTCTCCATCAATAAACAAAAATAATGTATTGCCAGGTTTCTACACAAGGAATGAAGCTTTCCAAAACCCCTACTTTTCATTCCCTTCAAACTTACTTGGTACACCTGAACCCAGGAGAAGGGACTTCATAAAGGCAGCTGACTCTGTTGGATACCATTACTGTCACAGTGTTATCAACATGCATGAGAGTCAGATTTCTGAATTCAGTATTCCAGAAAAATTCCACCTTTCTGGGAATAGGGCATATCTCATGCAAATGGAGAGCCATGCATTTGCTCCTAAGATTTCTCGTCGAGAAAGTCTTATATAAGTCTCAGGATGCCTGAGTGGCTCAATCAGTTGAGTGGCTGCTTTCATCTCAGGTCATGATCGAGCCCGCGTCAGGCTCCCTGCTCACTGGGGAGCCTGCTCTCCCTCTGCCCCTCCCCTTGCTTGTGCATGCTCTCTCTCTTTCTAATAAATGAAATCTTAAAAAAAAAAAAGTCTTATATAAGTCTGGATATAAAAGGAGGGGTAATTCCAAATAATCCCATGAGAATAGCAGAGAGCCAAGGCAAAAAAAAAAACAAACAACATAAGAAAACAAAAACAAAACCAGATTGTAAACCTCCATGGAGATGCTCATATTCGTACTAGCTTCACTATCGAGTAAAATCAGCTCTTGGAAGGGCTAGGGTGGTAATAATCTCATCTTGAGTCCCCTCAACATGGAGAGAACATCACAGCCAATTCTGAGTACCACTCATTACAGAAAAACTAGAAGTCTTTCTCAGGACATTATTTAGGGTCATCCAAGGGCCAAAAGTCATGTCATCTGAAAAACAGGGGCATGGGAAGACATAGCCTAGTAAAGCATAGGAAAAGGAGTCTTGAGTGAAGTCACAGTTGCCATCAACTTCTGAAAGAGGAAATAGAATTTTAGTGTAAGGTGCTAAGAAAGAAGTCAAAGCAGGAGAAAGAATCCATCTTCATGAAAGGTGCCATGGGTCTTTCAACAATTCGGGCTGAAACCGAAATGTGCTGCCTCGTGTCTTAGTGAGCAACTTGTATGAGTGACAGCCAATGAGTCAGATCCACAGAGCTAGGGACAAACATCCGGCGGGGTGTCAGAGGGAACCGAGGACCAGGGGGCTGGCTGGCTGGCTGCATTTCTGTTATGGTCTCTTCTCACCTGGAAATTTTTATCTTTTCAGGATTAGAAGAAAATGCACAGAAGAGGAAACTATTTATCTATGAGTTTAACGATGCTCAAGAAAGGGAAATTTATAACCTTTAACAAAAGTTTTTTCCGGTGTTAAAACCTTTAATTAGATACTCATATCTGCCTATGTTTTTCATTTTCCAGGTTATTCAAACCAAAAAGTTGAGAATTATTTAAATAGTAAATAATGACCCACAAAGGGGAAAAAATGAGCTAGACTTAAAAAAAAAAAAAAAAAGCAACTTACATTGGGTTTATTTTTCCTTAGACAAAAGAATGTTGGAGATCTAACTTGTCTGTTTTTTAAATGAAGAACAGGAATGTAAGACTTTTTGCAATAAGAGCAATAAACAGGGGGAAGAAATGCCTCAATACCATGTTATGGCCAGCTGAGCAGGATAAATAAGGAAAGAGAATAGCTGGAAATGATTAATGAATAATTCACTTTGACTTTAAGTTCAATTTTGATTGAAAAACAAGTCAATGGACTATGGGAGTTTTCTTGGTTGGGAGGACCTTAAGAATGACAATGCTGTGTGGACTAAGGATAACAACTAAGAATCCAATGTTGTGTTAATAGAGAAGAAATGTCTACAGCTACTCTTTTTTAAGTTGACTATAAGGTTAAATGAATCCAGTTCAAATTTTTAAAGAATAGAAGACTCAACGTTTTACAGTGTTTAAAATCCCTTCAGCTCTAAGATTGATTCTTTGACGACAGCTGGACAAAACAAGCTTATTAGGAGAAAACTTTTACATGAAAAACAATAACCATTTTAAATTAAATCTTATCCTCAGCTATCATTTTTGGCCTGGCCAAATGGGTAAAGTCTTTTTGATGCCGTTTTGGTATTTTAATATCTAGACCCTCTTAGGGATACACCAGGCCTTTTGTTCATTTTTGTCCATCTTAAAGGGAGACTGAAGTATAATATTAGTAACAACAAACCATCCCAGCCATCCTGACATACAAAGGAGAGACATGATATTCTTAGGCTCTGCTCCATAGAAACCCATTAGAGCTCTTTCTGAAATATAATGGGACCTATTTAATTCAGCGACAGAATTTTCATACCTGCTGAGTTGCGTGAACGTCATGCTATTCTTGACACCATTTGGGATCAGTCCTGAAAGAATCAGGAACATGCAGTTTCCACTCATGGTTTTCAAAGGAAATTATCCACATTCCTCAGTCATGGCTCCCTCTAGGACATGTTCTGGCACTGCTGTTTTACCTTAAGCTCCCACAGGAAAATAATTCAATTAACTCAGTTCCCCTAGGAAGCAGCTTCTTATGAATCTTCATGAAATTGGAGAGGAGGGGGAGTTGTTTCCATCATCTCCTTTTGTACTGGATTCTACAGGAGTAATGGGTCTACAGACTTGACCAGAATAATGTGCATGCAGGGTTTTAATGCCTGTGATCTGCCAGGAAGATGTGCACATCCTGAATATTCTTCCAATGGACAAAATAAAAAGGGAAAGAAGAATCTCAAGTTTACTCAGGGTCAGATGGAATAAGGAGATAAGGAATTTTTATTCCACTTCCACAACAATAACTGAGATCATCAAGAAAATGGGTTTCAAATAGGCTTGTTGCGGGAGAAGAGTGAAGTAGAGAAAACACCACCTTTTATGAAAGGTTGGAGGATTGAGGAGGCTGGTCTTAACGACGGGAAAATCCATTTGTACAAAGAATGACCTACATTGAACCATAGATTTATTAAAGAAAATAAGCAATAATGAGAACATACCAACCAAAAGAGAAGAGCTTTGGTCATTGTATTAGTCAAGGTCCCAGTAGGAAACATATGGCATGCTCAAATTGGGATCATTTGAAAAGAGTTTAATAAAGCAGCTGTTTGCAGAAGTGCAGGTGGGATATAAGGAAACCACAAAAGGTATTTCAAAACCCTGGGTTAGCACTATCCCTAGACCTCAAGAGGTGGGAAGTGGGGAGGGATTTTCAGAACGGGGACACACCAGGGAGCACAAGCAGATGAACCCTGACACATCTTTGGTTGAGGGGTATAGCCAATCCACAGTGGCACCACAAAGAGGGAAACAGAGGGATCACTTTCCTCATCCTGCTCTCTTTCTATGACCTGCTGGCACCTTCCATTGGCCAAACCCAACTGCAAACCAGAGGGCAGGGGAACTATAGTGGGGAGTACATGGCTCAGCCATTGGGAGCACAGTACACAACAGGAGGCGATGGAGAGAGAGGCTCCTGGGATCAAGTGAAGAGATCAAGCACAGTCTTGGTAACTGGGTAGTCATCTAAACATTTCATAGGTTAACTTCAATAGAACGTGATCTAAGCATTTAAACCTAAGGCATTTGTAAATGACAGGTCAAATCAGCCTGCATGATGCAGCCACATATTTACCATTTCTTACCATATGTACCATTTCTTACCTTATTTGCCACTGTGTGTTTTTTTTTAAGAAGAGGAAGAGTGGGGGGGCGCTTGGGTGGCTCAGTGGGTTAAGGCCTCTGCTTTCAGCTCGGGTCATGATCCCAGAGTCCTGGGATCGAGCCCCGCATCAGGCTCTCTGCTCCACGGAGAGCCTGCTTCCTCCTCTCTCTCTCCCTGCCTGCCTCTCCTGCCTACTTGTAATCTCGGTCTGTCAAATAAATAAATAAAATCTTTTAAAGAAAAAAAAAAAAGAAGAGGAAGAGTGAAAGGGTAATGAGCAACAATGTGTGTGCACCATTGTGGACTACGTATTCTTGAGCCCCACGTGGAGGCAGAAAACAGTCCTTTCATTATTGCTGTCAGAAGAAGCTTAAAGAAAGCCCCAAGCCTCTCGATGAGCCTAGCAATTATATGCAAAATAACTTTTCACAGGAGGATATCACTTCAAAAGTGAGCAGCAAAGCAGGTGAAGGTTGCTATGGTAGCTAAGTCAGATTTATCCTGTCATCTTTCACCTTCTGCTTGCAGAGCACTGGGGAGAAACACAGTGAGAAGGAACTAGAGCAGAGATGGAGAGATGGGGCACCCTGCCTCTGAGAAAATACAGCCAAGAAGGCTCAGAGCTGTGCAGACCTTCTAAGTGAGAAAGAAAAGGCAGACTGGAAGGCTGCACAGAGGGTGGGGGAGGGATAAAGAGCTGTCGGAACTCACTAGGAGGCCAGGAGGCAGGAAGCGCTCTCTCTGATAAGATTAGCAGAGGGCAATCAGCTTGATTGTAAGCTCTTTTTAATGCAAGAGGGCAAAGAATGAGGAAGAGAGAGACAAATATCTTTATTTCCGTGCCCAGCACACAATACGCTATTTTTTCCCCTCAAATACAGCTAAATGTCCATGGCACTTCCAGGTTAAAAACCTTCTGTAACTCCCTAAGATCTATCAAATTCAATAAAAACCATTCTTTGGCCCAGCAAACCAGGACCCCCACAAGACGACGACAGTCTTCCTGTCCAAAAGTACCTACTCTCGCCCTAGCGTGGAGAAGGAAAGTCCTAGTCTCAGCACCAACTTCCAGCGCCATCACTAATGACCACAACAGCATCAATTACTGACGGCTCCTTTGCTGGGTGGCCCTCAACAACTTCCTTGAGCTTTCCTCACTTCTCAGCTTTGCTCCTGCCAGTCCCCAGCCCCACCTAGCACCACGCCACTCATGCTGAAGTCATTTCTGGGGCTGCTGCCTTCAGACCCCACTCTGAGCCCCAGTGCACGAGATGAGATCATCCCTGACAGACCCCATTGTCTTGTGTTTGTCCCGCCTCTCGAGACACTTCCTTTGTCTTGCTGCTCCTGGTGATTTTCTTATTCTTACTCCCCCCTCACAGTTGAGGGCAGGGGCTATGGCTGCGTCTTCCCCACCTCGATAACCCCAGGAGCTGCTAAACAGGACACCATCCTTGGAAGGTGGCCTTTCTTGAACTGAATGGAGTTCAAGTTCTGAATGTGATTCTCAGCTTCCCAACATACTAGCTGCCTGTCCCTTGGAAAGTAACTTCGTGTCTCTGGGTTCAGTTTCCTTATCCATAAAGTAGCGTTAAAAAGAAAACCAAGGTACCCAAACTGGCATCCCTTGCGCCAAGGCCAAGTCAACAAACGTGGGCTTAATACTAAGCTAATTGTAGTTTCAACCTCCCCCCCAGATGAGGTCTTAACCAGTTAGTCAGGAATTTTCTCATCAGCACCCATGGTAACCTGTCCCATGGGCCCTCCAAACCCCACCATCCCAACGGAAGATATGGCCACCCAGGAAGAGGAAGGTGATCTTGCCTGAAACAATCCTATTCATCCTGTGGCTAATAACTTTCTTGTCCCACCCTCCTTCCCATAAATACCACCCCCCCCCCATGTTTTACAACTCTTTGGAGCTCTCCTCTACTTGTTAGATGGGAGGCTGCCCAATGCATGAATGCTTAATAAAGCCAATTAGATCTTCAAATTTACTTAGTTGAATTATTCTGCTTTAACAGTGGGGAACAGGATGGTATCCGTTAGGGTGCCAGTCTGAGGATTCCCTAGCTAACACAAATAAAGCATTTACAACAATGACTGGGACACACTGTGAGGGCTCAAGAAATGCTAACAGTTTTTAGTACTGGCCATCTTAGTCCTCAACAGAGCAATTCCTTAACTGTCTCTCACATGACGTCATCTTCTCCTTCCTAGAGTCATCAGTCTCTTCACACAGAAAGCCAGAGTATAGAGGAAAGCAAAGGGTGGGCTTTGGAGTTGGTGCATCAGGTCTGAATCCTGGCACTGCTACTTTCTCACTGTGTGAGTGAGAAAGGGGGAACGTTACTGAACATCTCTGGACAGTGTATGCAGAACGGGGACCGTAAGAGCACCAACTTCATAGGGTTGTTACAGGGACTAAACACACCCTTCCTCCACTCCCAAATACCCAAATTTTGGGTGAGTATTCTATTGTTTTCAGGTCTTTAGAAGAGGCTGTGCTTCTATGGTAAGAAATCCAAGAACTCAGAAGTCAGACAGACCTGGGTTCAAACCCCAGCTCTCCACCCCCTGCTGACTGGTGGTGGTGGCTGGGCTCTGGGGTCTCGGACTGAATCCTCCTTCCACAGCCATTTTACTTGGTGATTTTAGGCAAGCTGGTTTCCCTCACGAAGCCTCAGTTTCCAGAGCTGTAAATCGGGACTATTAAGAGCTTCTTTTTTGGGGTACCTGGGTGGCTCAGTGGGTTAAAGCCTCTGCCTTCAGCTCAGGTCATGATCCCAGGGTCCTGGGATCGAGCCCCACATCAGGCTCTCCGCTCAGCAGGGAGCCTGCTTCCTCCTCTCTCTCTCTCTCTGCCTCCTCTCTGCCTACTTGTGATCTCTGTCTGTCAAATAAATACATAAAATATTTTTTTTTAAGTTTCCTTTTCTTTTTTTCAATTATTTTTTCATGATAGCGCACTCCATAATCCCCACCCCCTACTTCTCCCATCTGCCCACCCACCTCCTCTCTGGGAACCATCAGTTTGTTCCCTATAACTAAGAGTCTGTTTCTTGGTTTGTCTCTCTGTCTCTTTGGGGGGGGGGGGGTAGGGAAAGGGGGGAGGAGAGAGGGCTATTGAGAGGTTTAAGTGAGATCATGCTGGTGAAGAAACCAGGCCAGAAACAGCCGCTATCATCTCTCAGGAAATGCCAGTATTTGCTACAACCACTGGCCTGCGCTTGTTAACCGTATTAATGGTTGGTGCAACTCTAACTGCTTACCTGTTCTCAGATAATTGCTTACTTTCCAAGGAAGGCACACTTTGTGTTAGACCCAGGGTCTGATACAACTTTAAGAGCAAGAATAAGGACTTTGCTGGAGTTTCTCAGCCCGTGTATTTAGTTTGCTAATACATGTTTCCTGCTTCAGACTGAAAAGTGTCACTTGCCATTCTCTTTCCCTTCAGCACCCTTCTCCAACTCAGCTAAAAATGCCACCAGGGCTCAACCAGGCTCCAGGGTACTTCACAGAGAAGTTCTCCCCCGCCTGCTGGAGGCCCCCCAACACCAGCCATGCACCCTGGGAGGGCTGCCCAGCGCCTCCTCTCCACTTGCCCTGCTTGCCTCTTTGCACATGCATTGTTATTTACAACACTGGGCAAAGGGAGCCCATTTATTGACGTTTTTACATCTCTTCCCATATGTTGAACATGCTTGCTTCTTCCTGTAATGCCTGGCACCCAGCATGGCTCCTGATCCGCTGTCTCGCTGGCAAGATGAATGGAATAAAACACCCCAGCCTCCACCCAGAGCTATGGCTATGCTATTCTCCCGATCATTCGGCCCCACCCCACCCCCAACTTCCCTGTCCTAATAGATGTCCCAGGGTTTTGTTCACCTTTGATTGCCACTTTCTCAACTGAGGGACTTCCTGAGTCTCCGGTGTTCATGGTCTCCTGCCGCGCTCAGTTCAGGTTGTGTGTTCCCACCGTCCCTTCCTTACCATTCACTGCTGGCACATTTACCAATTCAGTCCTGATCTGAAGGTAAGTTGCAGCCCTAACGGCTTCAGGTCACTTTTAAAATCCTTCCCTTTTTATACCTTTTTGGCTGAAAATGTTCGTTCTTTCTCCCTCTCCCCTCTCCCTCTTCCAAGCTCACAAGCACAGTATCTATTAGATTCCTACAGGGGCTAATCCTGATGGGACTGCTGCATTGCACAGCAGAGAATATCTTCTCCTGTCTAGATGCAGCGGCCTGCCCTCGGCCAGTTCAACCCAGGGCCCCAACTGGAGAAGACAACACAGGCTGGCCAGTGTCCTCCACATTGTCAGAAACTCACAATTCAGGAGGATCCAAAACTAGTCCCCCACTTCTGGTGCCATGTGTTGTTTACAAGACAGAGCTGACCCAGATTCCAGCTTAGGAGAAAAACAAACCAAAACCTTCATTACCGTCCTTTCTGGCCTGCTGCAACTGGGACCAGTTACTCTGAGGGGCCGGCTCACCCCGTCTCTCACTCTGCCAACAACCGATCGGGGGCCGGGCTCACAGAGAACCTATATTGGGAGGAAGGTCTCTGGTGGAGACCAACAGAAGGTTTAGGGAGAGAGACTGAATCAGTGGAAGACACAGGTTGTGGATTAATCACTTGACATACCATTTAAGAACTGGTGGCCATCTTTGCTCTACACTGCAAGGCCTCTATGTGGCCTTATGCCAAAGGCCATAATTGAAATGAAGTGGGAACTATCTGGAACTCAAATTAAAACTTGAAAGTACAGAAAGGAAAATAAGAAATGAAGTGGGAGGAGGATGAACATCATCTCTCTACTTGTCCAAAAGAGTAGATGGAAAGCCTTGTACCTTTAATGGACAGAAATCATCATGGCAGCCATCAGGAAAATCAACGGCAGATTCACCACTGTAGCCTGCGGACTCCAGACAAGTACAACAGCACAGTCTGAGGGGCCTGCCAAGCATTCCAGCATGGCTTTGGAAGCTCTCTGTATCAGGGTAGAACACTAGGGCCCCTTCAACTTCCTGCTCTTCTAGCCAATCCGGAACCACTCCACATGTTTAACTGGAAAACAGCCAACAAATTTGAAGCTTCTCATTAAGATGTCAAAGCTTCTTATTAAGATGGTCAAAGCCCCCACTGGATCCCTACAGCCTAACTCAGTACAGGGGAAGTAGCAAAGATGAGAGACATTATTTTAGGCTGGTGTGGCTTTTTGAGAAACCGTTGCTGTTTGTCTCTTTTTATAGCTACCTAATAGTTCTGCATTTTTGGTGACAGTGTCTGTCACAGAGCAGATGCCCAAAAATATTTGTTCCACCAACCCAGACAGTCCTTCATTTTTCTTCTCTCCACCAGTTCACCTTCTTTCTCATCTCCTCCATTTCTTAGAACTGGGTTTTCCCTTCTTCCAAACAGAACCTTGATATTTTTTTTACTTCTAATGTACAATTGCCTCAAACACTAAACATAAAGCACTAAAAATGTACTCAGTGGGGACATCTAGGTGGCTCAGTCAGTTAAGCATCTGACTGTTGATTTTAGCTCAGGTCATGATCTCGGGGTCATGGGATCTCGCCTGTGCTGGGCTCTCCTGGGTGCGGATCCTGCTTGAGATTCTCTCTCTCCCTTTCCCTCCACCCCTCCCCTGAGGTTCATGCACACCTGTGTGTGTGCTCTCTTTCTCTCTCTTAAAATAAGATAAAAATAAAAATAAATAAAATAAAAATATACCCAGTGAATGGGTATTTTTAAAAGGACGTAGGAAGTACATCACATGAGGGGAAAAGAAAACAAGTGTAATGATCGCTTAAAGATGGCTTGCGTTGACATGGACATGAGGAGAGTAAAGTTTGGCTGCAACATGCACAGCTCAGTCTTTGTTCCCCTCCTTCCCTGGTGCTGTCACCCTCCACACCATCAGACACAGATACCTTTCAGAAGACTCCCCCAGTCTATTAAAATCTGGGTAGCAGATTAGTACAGGCCCCCTGTTATTTCATATATTTTACGCAGAGATGTCAGGACTCTGTCTCTGAGGAAGATGGAAGTGGGTGGGCCATGTTGGTATCTAGAAGAAGGACCAATCAGGTAAGAGGCCAGCAGGGAAGGGGGAAAAGGCCCACAGCTGGAGGAGCTGGGTGTGTTTGGGGAACAGGTGGGAGGCTTCTGTAGTTGAAGTATGGTGAGGAAGGGAGGGTGGCAGGAAATGAGTCCAGAGGGAAAGCACGAGGCCAGGACATGTGCTACTCTTGGTAGTACAAGGCCTTAGAGAGGACTTGGCTTTTTACTCCAGGGATTTTGAATAAAGGAGTTCATGAATCGACTTATGTTTACAAATAATTTCTCTGGCTGCTCTTTGGAGAGTAGACCAAGAGAGCAAGGACAATTAGGAATCTACTGCCAGGAATTCAGACAGGAGATAATGGTGGTAGACACCAGACAGGTAGTAGTTGAAATAGTGAGAGGCAATAGGATTCCAGATAGTTTTAATCCATCAGCATTATTTGTTGATGGACTGGATATGGAGCAGAGGAAGATTCAAGGATAAAGCCACAGTGTTGACCTCAGCACCTAGAAGCATGAAGCTGCGATTTATGAAGATGGAGAAGACTATGGAAGTTCAAATTGGGACTTTTGAGAAGATTCCTATCATTCATCTCAGTGATGAGCAGTTAGTGCTGAGTCTAGAATTCAGTGGGGAGGAGGATAGCATACATGATACTTAAAGCCATAGAACTGGACAAGGGGGTTTAGAGAGAGAGGAAGTCCAAGGTCTGAGTCCTGGAACACACCAGCATCTTACAGGAATCACAATGGTAGCATCTCCTGAGTGTGTTGCAACAATTTGATGAGATAATACATGTAAAGCAATTAAAATACTGCTGAGAACCTCCTTCAACAATCAATAATCATGCATGTACACTTTTCCCCACCGGCCAGCCTCTACCTCTACTAGAGCACCAATCCCAAGTCCCTGGGCCCTGGACCTGGTAGAATTCCTCCTCATGTTGCATAATAACAAGAGGGTTGGGAAAAAGGAAATCTTGTCCCCATGAAGGCTAGAGGAAAAAAACACCCTTACTTGCATTCCAACATGGAATTCTGAACATTTTCCTGCCACAACATAGTTTCTAAGTTTCTAAAAACCAAAATCTGGTGTTTTTTATCAAATACATCATGCACACAATAGCCTTTTGGACTAGCCAGCCTGGGGGACCTGGTCATAATTTCTGACATTTCTCCAAGAAAATACTTTTCAAATTCCAAACAACCCAATAGAAATCTACATTTTAAAAGGTGGTAGATGCCTCCTAACATAAAAGCATCATATAAATTCTAAAAGTGGATATATGGGCACCTTCTTTTCACAGCAACATTCTGTGACCTATAGCTATATTTTAGATACCCAATAGCAACTAACAAAGTCCAAAGATAGTCCCTTTGTAGCTCCTGTCTTAGTTTAATCCTTGCCTCTCCTCACTTCCCCGCCCCTCCGTACTCAACCAGGCAACAAACTGGCCACTGAAAATTTATAAATCCAAGATGAATTCCCTGTCATACTGTATTTCTCCATCAAAGCCCTAATCTAGCTGTCCTGTAACTATTTTTTAATATTTTTTTAAAGATTGTATTTATTTATTTGACAGATAGAGATCACAAGTAGGCAGAGAAGCAGGCACAGAGAGAGAAGGAAGCAGGCTCCCTGATGAGCAAAGAGCCCGATGTGGGCCTCCATCCCAGGACCTGGGATCATGACCTGAGCCGAAGGTAGAGACTTTAACCCACTGAGCCACCCAGGTGCCCCTTTTTTTAATTTTTTAAAGATTTTATTTATTTATTTGACAGAGAGAGAGATCACAACTAGGCAGAGAGGTAGACAGAGAGAAAGGAGGAAGCAGGCTCCCCGCTGAGCAGAGAGCCCGGATGCAGGCTCGGGTGCCGGGGTCAATCCCAGGACCCTAGGATCATGACCTGAGCTGAAGGCAAAGACTTTAACCCACTGAGCCACCCAGGCGCCCCAAGTCCTGTAACTGTCTAATTGCCTTCTTTCCAATGAAGTCTGCAAATGCTGGGCTGTATCTATAAAACCTAGCTGGGAATCACTAGAATCTCTCGAATGAATGGGGAAATCAAAACTTAACCTCGTGTTAGCCCACTCCGAGACACACAGGCCTCCTTGAAAGAAGGAATCCAGAGGACTCTTCCAAATGAATTACCCAAATCAATGTGAGAAGGAAGGTACAGGAGGACCATTCTTTTGATGTAATCAGATATGGATATTTATATCCAGAGTAGAACTACCAGGTGTGGCTTTTAGCAGCCCAGAGAGAAGGAAAGTATTCACAGGACTAGCATCAGGGCTGCCTAAGAGTATCAAGCTTCAAGTCTGTAGTTTTTGCTTAAATGACAATATGATTTTCCTAGGCTTCAAGTTCTGATCAGCCATCATGCTTTAGGACAATTTGATTACATGCATGCGTGCATTCTGTAGCTATAAACCATATTTAAATGTACATATACATTTATGTCTTCTCCCATTAATGTGGAAATTCCTAAAGTATACCCATGCTTCTTCTCCTTTCTTCTCCTATAAGCAACACCTTATGGTACAGTTTGATTCACCAAGACCAATTATGACCCTACTCTATAGCTTCTCAATGGCAAGGATTATGCTACACACACATACACACACAGAGTCCTAAATCTCAATACCCAGCATACAATAGACACTCAGTGTCTTGTGACCTGAATTAACTGACTGCCTCTGCTATTTTTTTCTTCTCTTTATTCTCTTTTTTTAAGATCTTATTCATTTGGCAGAGAGAGCACATGTGCACGCACACACACGCACGCACACGCGAAAGAGAGAATAATCAGGGGAAGTAGCAGGCAGAGGGAGAAACAGACTTCCCAGTGAGCAGGGAACTCTATGCTGGGCTTGATCCCAGGACCCTGGAATCATGACCTGAGCCAAAGGCAGACACCCAGGCGAATGAACCACCCAGGTGCCCCTCTCTTTATTATTGTTAATGACAAACTATAATTTATAAGTCACCAATAAGATCTCAGAATTCTAATGATCTGGATTCATCCATGTGACCACCAGGAACCTATAGTAATCACAGGACAATATCATGCCCATCGCTGACAGGGCTAGTGCTCTATAGGCTCAGCCCAGGTATGGCCTCAGTAATATTTTCAACATGACACCACAGGTTATCTAAAACTAACATGGGAGCTGGCCAGTTGGCTCAGTTGGTTAGAGCGTGGTGCTAATAAAACTAACATGGGATTTTTTTTTTCACCTGATAATTGTCAGATCAATCACTGAAATATTTTTTCAGTAGATAATGAAAGACTGCTGGTTACCTCTCAGGTCTGAATAATTTATGTAAGATATCCAAGGGAGGTAAACCATTTTCTGTTGTAATTCCATCTTTATGAGCACTGTTTACATAACTCCTTATGAAAAGAATGAGAATGAATTTATAAAACAGAGATACTATTTTAACTTTTGGCTGTTACATATAACCTTGCATATGCCTCCTTTAAGATTATGTATTGAGAACCTACTGTGTGCAAAGATCTCCTAGATGATTTGGAGTTGGACAGAAAGACCCACTCATGAGCAAGTGGAAAGGAGAGGCACCTTGATACCACATGGACATGCAGACCCGGGATGGAGGGAGCAATGAGGACGAGGTGAGTATCAGAAGATAGGAATAAGCAGCCAGTGCTCTGGGTTTCAAAGGAGGCAGGGATCCAGATGGAGGGGAGAATCCGAAAATGATTTTCGGCAGTATTAGGGAATAGAGAGTGAGGGAAAGGATTAAACTAAGACATTAAGGGAAAGGGCAGGGGAAGGAGAGTGGGAAGAGGTAGAGAACACTCTAGGCTGAAGGAAAATCTTGAGCAAATGCCTGGGAGAGGGAGAGCTCCAGGAATATTCAGAAAATTATAGCAGTCTAGATTCAAGCATGGGAAAGAGGTAGGGGTGAGGCCACCTTGTCATGTACATTGCAGACATAAAATCTGCATCCTGCTGATTGGTAAAAGCCAGAGGTGGGGAATGTTGTTGAAGCAGCAGAGTACTATATGATACTCATTTGGACACAATTCCCAAGAACTCAGCTAAGGGTGAGAGGGGTATATGGCTGGAAGTGGCCTGAAGCAGCTATCAATGGGGTTCTGCAAATGTCCGGGACTAAACTGGGCTCCCTGTTCTCCAAATTGTTATGTTAAGCCCTAGACCCCACTTCCACTCTATTTGGAGATGGGGCCTTTAGGAGGTAATCAAGGTTAAAAGAGGTCATAAGGGTGGGGCCCCAATTTGATAGGATTCCTGGCTTTATGAGAAGAATAAGAGCACACACAGAGAAGGGATCATAGAAACACAACAAGAAGGCAGCTGTCTGCAAGGCAGGAAGGGAGTCCGCACCAGGCACCCAACCGACTGACACCTTGGTCTTGGACCTCCTCCAGCAAGCAGAGAAATACATCTCTCCTGTTTAAGCTGCTCAGACTATGGTATTATGTTACGGCAGGCCACTCAGACTACTACAGATTCAGGGACTCAGAATGGAGTGCTGCTGTAAAAAATACATTAAACGATGAAAGTGGCTTTGGAACTGGGTACTGGGTGAGGGCTGGAAAAGTTTTAAGGTGCATGGTAGGAAAGGTGTGACTGCCAAGAAAGGACTCCTGGTAGGCATGTGGATGTTAAAGGTGATTTTAGTGATAGCTCCGAAAGAGAAGAGGACAGCTAGAAAGAAAGCTTCCACCTTTGTTTTGTGTTTTGTTTTGTTCTGAAGATTTTATTTATTTAGACACAGAGAGAGAGAGACAGAGAGGGAGGGAACACAAGCAGGGGGAGTGGGAGAGGGAGAAGCAGGTTCCCCGCTAAGCAGGGAACCCAATGTGGGGATCTCAGGACCCTGGGATCATGGCCTGAGCCACCCAGGTGCCCCAAGCTTTGTAGAGAATATATAAACAATCACGAATGGAATGAACGTGCTTTATCCTTCAAGAAAAGGGAAGAAAGACTTCAAAGGTGATTCCAAGATCATAGGGCTGCCACTCCCACCTCTGGCCCAAGGACAGGGCTGCTTCCTCCTTGGCTTCAGAGGGCTAGACCTGGGCACAGAGCCCCATGGGGGAGGCCTCGCAGAGGGGTTGATGCCTGCAGGGCAGAACCAAAGACATCATTCTTGAGCCTTAAGATCTCACGGAGTTTGCCTTGTTACATTTTAGACTTGCTTGGGACCCATCATCTTTCTGTCTTCCGGTTTCTCCCTTTTGAGATAGGAATGTTTAACCTATGCCTGCCCTACCACTATATTTTAAAAACACATAACTTGGCTAATTTCACAAGCTCGCAGCTGGTGAGAAATTCTGCTTCGAGATGATTCGAGCTCCAGTCTCACCCATATCTGATTTAGATGAGACTTTGGATTTTAAACTTTAGAGTTGATGCTCAAATGAGTTAAGCCTTTGGGGGCTACTGGGGTGGAGTGAATGTAGTTTGCATGTGAGAGGAACATGGATTTTGGGGACCAGGAGCAGAATGCCATGGACTGAATTGTGTCTCCCCCTCCATATTGAAGCCTAACCCCCAATACATGACTATATTTGTAAAAGGGCTCTTTAGAAGAAAATTAAAGTTAGTTGGGGTCATAAGGATAAGGCCCTAATCTGATAGGACTGGTAACTTTATAAGAAGAGGAAGAGAAGGATTTCTCTCTCTTTCTCTCCACACAGCTACAAAGAAGAGGCCATGGAAGGACACAGTGAGAAGGCAGCTGTCTGCACACCAGGAAGAGAGCTCTCAACCAGGAACAGAACCAGCCCACACCTTCACCTTGGACTTCTCAGCCTCCGAAACTGTGAGAAATAAATTTCTATTGTTTAAGCCACTCAGTCTACGGTATTTTGCGTTGGCAGCCTGAGCTAATACAGTAAGCAATGGCAGCTTTGAAAAGAGAAATGGATGGAGATGGATAAGGTGGGGAATCCGGAAACCTTTTTTTTAAAAAAACCTCACAGAAGCAAAGGGATCAGTTTCAGGAAGGGAAGAATGGTCAGTGCCATTCATGGTACATACAAGGGGAAGCTAAAGACTAAGAAAGAAGTAACCTTGATTTCCAGATTAGGGGTTCCATGACCTTTAAAAGGACCGCTACAAAAAAGAGGGACAAAAAATAAATTGTACAAGATAAAGTAGTAGAGTAGCTGGGAAAGGAAAACAGGGAGCAAAAGGTATAGAATTTTCTTTCCAGATACGATACGCCAAAATCCCACTGTATCCTTAGGAGAAAGTCAAGGCTTGTTTTTCTCTAGGGGAACATATCTGTCTTATGGTTTGAATGCTTTTTTTTTTTTTTTTTCCT
Organism: Mellivora capensis; assembly: GCA_004024625.1. Taxonomy (NCBI): domain Eukaryota; kingdom Metazoa; phylum Chordata; class Mammalia; order Carnivora; family Mustelidae; genus Mellivora; species Mellivora capensis. Next base: position 61,109 of record PISX010002287.1, read on the forward strand.
GTAAAGCAGGGTGTTCTTTCAGGCACTGGTGGGGATTTCCAAGGATTTGTTTAGGTGTTTTGTTCAATTGCTGACAAATAACCAGATTAAAATGACTTTCCTGTTTCTCTGCATAAGAATCTCCCAGAAGCTTTGGAAAGGTTTCCTCTTGGCACAGGTAAATACCCGAAAATCCTTTCTTTCATTGCAACTGATGTTATAGAAATTTTTTAAAAAATCCCCAGAAAGCCCTGACAGGAATCAGTATTGTTCAGGGTTGAGTAACATCAAAACCTGCCTAAGAATACAGTATCATTCTGGACTTGAGCATTTCCTCCTTGGCCCTGGCATCATTAACCCCCAACCTTAGATCAAAAAAGTTCTTTTATCTCATCTTCACTTCACATTCCAACAGGAAGAGGCCCCTTCTGACCATGGAAAGAACATAACTTGGCCCCACATTTCACCCTCCGCAGCTAGCACATGTCCCAGAGGGAGGTCAATAACCACTTGGTAATAACTGGTCACCTGGAAATCAGGTTGGAGGTAAGACATTCTGCACATAACTGAGGACCCTATTTTAGGACTCTATGGCTATTGGTTAAGAGGAAACCCTGTAACAGTTGCATTTTACCTTCTACTAATTCTACAGAAATCAGGAGCAAGCATAGACAGGATGTCATAGAAGCATCTCTTGGCCATTTTTCAAAAAATACTCATTGGAGCATACTTCTGGTAGTTTAAAAGTCATTTTCAGCCCAGGCTAACTCCTTGCCAGTAAATATTGGTGGCTTATCTTTAACCGCAGGAAGGTAGCGAATTGCTAAGTCCATGGAGGTTGGGTGGAGGTGATTTTATTTTATTTTATTTCATTTTATTGATTGATTGATTGGGTAGGAGGTGGAGAGCAGGTTGCTATTCCCACCTTATTTCTCCAGGGTCAGTCTACTTGAAGGGAAGCTAAGGATGATTTTCAAGGCTTCACTACTCTACAAACAGGAAAAACAACGGGAATTCAATCTTGACTTATTTCTTTATTTACTTATTTACTTAATATTGATTTTGCTAGAATCACTTCTCTCCCTCCACTCTGGTTACTTTCTCAACTATTCAAAAAGAGTTGCTGAAATGCTATACTCGCTAGCGTCTGCTGATGATTGCTGTTTCTGCTCTGGTACTGAGCAGGTTGGCTGTTTGATTCCGTGAGCCAACACGGGGGCGGGGTGCAGGTTTACGTTTATTCATTCAACAAACGAAAACTGAAGGTCTACCGGGCTCTTGAGGAACACAACAAAGTAAAATGAACAACCAAGATCTGTGCTGTCATAGCTTCCAGAGTCCAGTGGGGATGTCCTCAGTCACCAAAAAGAGTCTTCTTTCTCTTTCACTTTTTCAATATTAGTCTATAACACATGTGCTCATGGGCTCCTTTTTAAAAATTTGGAACCAAAGAAAAAACAGGCAGATGGGCAAGGTGACCATTAAGAAGTCAGGGAGTCAGGACTAGATAATGAGGAAGCACTGGTGGGTGATGCTGAAAATACTAATGGTTTTCATCTGTCACCCCCAAACCTATCCGTCCTCATGAGATCACAGGGCCGTTATCACAATTTCCATTTTACAGAGTAGCAAACTCTGGCTCAGAGTGGTAATGGGCTTGCCCAATGTCTCACAGCTAGAACAGCAGAATCAGGACTAGAATGAAGATCTCTCGTATCTTAATATAATGAGAAAAGAAATAAAAATAAATTTAAGAAATACAAATATATATACAAATATTTCATGCATGGCCATGTACCAGGCATGCAACTAAAAGAAATAATCCATAAAGTTTACGAAAGATTTCTGCTGCTGGTTAGGTAGAAAGCAACACAGTGAATACTGGTAGTAACATAATTACAATGCCTTCAACAGTCATCTAATCAATCCAAAACTTTCAACAGTATTTCATGGGGGCTTTCTTAAGTGCATGGTAGACACAATGGTGAGTCATAGAACATGGCAGCAGCCCTCATAGGTCATAAGGCTCCTGGAGGTGGCGAGGTCCTTTGGCTTGACCTCCAGTTCGACCGTATTGAGTGATTGGTCAGGCCTCTGTGCCACTGAAGTCTTGAAAGTATTAAGCAGGAAGAAAGCAAAAGAAAGTGTTAGCTACAGTAAGTGCTCAGTAGCATCTCTACTTCCACAGAGTCCTCCTTTCTCCCCTCTACAACCCCAGAACTGAATGTTGTAAGAACTCTTTGGGTTCCTAATAGCTTACTTACTGGCATAAGAAGTCAAAAATGGGAAAGCAGAGGCAAAAATTCTGATCCTTCTTAGGATAAAATTGCTGGTAAGCTCTTTAAGACTCAATTCATAAAAACAGTAAAATTGAGTCCATGACATTTTTGTGTAATACATATAAAAGCGAGTGTCAAATAGTGTTAAAACCACAGATGCTGGTGCACCACTGCTTGGCTTTGAATCCCAGCTGAGCCACTGATCAGCTGTGTGACTTTGGGGAAGTTAGTCAACCTCCTCAGGCCTCAGTTTCTTCATCTGTCCAAAATGGAAAGAGGTATTGCAATGATCAAAGTCATGTTACAGGTAAAAGTCTTAACACATTGCACATAATAAAAGCTAGACAGGTGTTACCTAGTAATATAAATATTATCTACTGAAAAGAGATGCAAGGTATAAAAAGAAGGTAAAGTTAATGATTCCTACAAAATCAGTGCTATCCTTTTCTCCCCAGGTTCAGCTGAAGACTTGGCTAAGATTTAGGATCCCTCCATCTTGCCATCTTTATAATTAAAGTACCCTTGCAGAAGGTAGTACAGTTAAAAAAAAACAAAACGTTGGAGAAAGGGTGACCACAGCTCCTACCATTTAATGGCTAATTCCAAACACGTGGAAATATTTGATGAACTTTTCGTTCAAGTTCTTGCTAATGACGTCCTGGAAAGCTACTGCATACCTTTATCATTAGGGATGACCAAAGTAAGAATTTCCATAGCCCCTGCCTAAGAAGAGCCCTGCATTTGAAGATGAGCTTTTAAAAAAAAAATAGTAACAAATGGCCATTCTCATTAATGAGATGCAGGTTCTAAGGACACTGTTGCAAGGACAAGAATATACAAAGGATGAAAGAGCTGGCACGAACTCTGGTTGTAAATCTGTCCAACTCCTTAATGGTATAAACTAGATATCCGAGGCCAAAGTGGGGAAGGGAAGGCCCCATCTCTCATGGGGAAACCACAGCCCACCCAGGACAAAAGCCCAGCTCCTCTGATTTCCTCACTCTGCACCTTGCAACGCTCTCTCTGTACCATGCAGGCTGTCAGGGTATAATAACAGAGTGTGGTAATAGTAGTCACAAATACTGATTGGGCACTTCAAGGTGTCTGACACTTTTCTACACATTTTATTAAAACAGGGAAACCGTATTAAAATTTTACATAGGAGGACAATAAATTGAATACGGGAAAAAAAAATGCCCTCTCTTTTAAAGGCCCCCCAAATCTCCCCAAGGTTGGCTTTGCTCTTATGTCAGCATTTACTGCCCAGCTTCCCAGACCTCAGCCCACAAGGCGTGCTGCACGCCCTCATGCTATAAAAATTAACCTCTCCTCTCTTTGCATCACAACCTACCGGCCTGTTTCAGGGCTCCAAAAATCTTAGCAGGGATTCACCGGGAGCAATACTAAAGAGCTCAGGATAAACACACTGTCACATGTGACCGCCTCTCTGAGTGTCATTTAACAGGGCTTTCCCTTCCTTTACCCAAAAAAGCAACGAATGTAATAATTTTGGACAGAATGAAAGACCTTTCAAACCAGAAGCCTTTTAAATCTCAACACGCTGTCCTTATCTTCTCTGCTTAGGTGGGGCTGGTACTATTTCGTAGCTTGCATTCACCAGTCCTCATGGAGGTGCTGAGAAAAGGTAACCAGAGATGGTGGGCAGATACTGCTGTCAGTTATCTGAGTCAGGACAAAGAGTAACAAAGAACGTAAAGGCACCTTGAGTGATAGAGCCGGTCAGAGGATGACCACAGTAAGGGAGAATTTCTTCTAAGGTCAGACCTTAACCTTCCCAGATACCATGGACAGGTTAAGGTCTGCCAATTTCCTTATGTCAATTTCATGTCAATTTCCTTGCCCCCCCCCCCCAGACCCCTGGTGGGTGGAGGAGCATTGTTTTAGGAAGTTTTCACCATGGAGTGCTGAGGAGTTCAGTCTGTTCAGATCACACAAATGTACAAACCACTTTTTATAGGATAAAATATATATTTTTTGCCTCCGTCCCAATTTTGACCTAAACCATTCTTATTGTGACAATACCTAAATGTGTCCAAACAGAAAACTGAGTTCTTACGGTTTCAATTCCTCTGAAATCATCACATTCCAACTAAATGTTCTAACGACATACAAAGGAAACTAAAAAAAAACAAAACCTGATATGATATTCAGGTGACATTGTTTTGCTAAGCTAACCCTCCACCCTCACCTTGACCTGTACTAAGGATGGTAACGGGGGTGACCTGGAGTTCTGAAGGGTCCCACCACACACCTTGAAGTAGGACTCTCCCCCTGCGTTTCTTCATTTCCTGCAAAACTAACTAGTGCTCCACACCATTGCCTTCATGCAAGGCCAATGGCAAAAGCCCACTGGTTCATTTCTATAAGCCCACAGCAACTGAAACAGTATTGACACCGACGGGACTGGACATAACATAAATTCAGGCACCAAAATCACTTGTCACTATTACTCATTAAAAGACGGTCTTCTGGATGATCCAAAATAGGCCAACCTTCTTTCGGATTATCAGAGAAATAGAACACCCCCCAAAATTTAAACATTCCCATGCAGGAGGCCTATGCCCCTCCCCCACGAATGCCTCCACAGGCCTCACTGTGACAAGCAGTGATGGGCCCCAGAGGTGGAAGGGCCCCTGGTGAGGCCTGGAGCCAGCTCTGTTTACCTGCAAGCCCTTAGGCATGGTAGTCCACTTCCTGAGCCTCAGTCCCCTCATCTGAATAAAATAGGGATAAAAACAGAGCCTAGCTCTCAGGGCTGTGAAGAGATAACATGTGGAAAGTGCTTAGCCCCATGCCTGCTGCTTAACAGGTACTCAATAGCCACAATTATTTCTGTTTAGTCACACATCCCAGCCTCACAAAGAAAAAGGTGGGGGGGTGGGGGAAGAACACACTGTCTTACCACAACAGAAGCATTTCAAAATAATTCAAGACAGAAGCCCTTATGAGGTCCAGACACACTACCGGCCATCCCTGGGCTTCGGGATGGAAGGGGGGCGCAACCCCAGACCAATTCTGAGAAGAGGCCTTTTGAGACACCAAGTAAAATCAGACACACTTATCTTTGGAGTTCCTTTTTTTTATAGATAGCAATTATGTGAGGAGAACAAAGGCTTTAAAGACTCTGGAAGGTGCTGGAATCATTAATCTTGTGCTTCTGAACTATTTAGGATGGATTTAATGACCGGTTCATTTTACCACTCACTGAGTGCCCACCACAGGCACGCTGTGGTGAGGGCAGCGGAGGGCCACAGCACTAAGGAGTTGAGGCAGTTCAGCCTCCAGATACTGAGTGTCCAGTGGAGCTGGAGGTAAACAAGTAAGCTGCAAGTCTACCGGACTCTAGCTTCACTGACGACAAGGACTCTGCCCTACTGGCTTTCATCCCCCAGTAGGCACAGACCTGGTGCGTAGTAGGTGTGAGTGAATGAATGAAATATATGAGGGAATGAATGAATGAATATATGAGTGAGTGAGATATAAAGATTAGCCCATGTATGTGCCATAAATACAGGTTCCCAAAAAAAAACAGTGGCTCCTTTGAGGAGGGCTCAGGGCTTGGGGAAATTCAGAAAAGAAGGAACCTGAAGGAAGACAATTTTAAGAAGCAGAAACAGGAGAATGTCCACCTATAATTTTATACAGTTTGCAATGTGCTCTAAATTAGTTCTCATTAGTAAAATGGTTCTTATCCTGATTATTACGTGTAGCCTTTCTATAACATTCTATATCTGCAAATTGTATGCAACTGCTTCTTTGTTATTTATTATAAGGACTTTTGATTTATTTATAAACAGCTTGGTGGTTCATTATTTATTAGACTAGGAAACTGAACAAATAATATCTGGTCTCTAGCAACCCTGTCTCAATCATTATTATTGGTCTCCTGGGGTTCACTAATAAGCAGCCATAAAAAAAGAGTCAATTTGTAATTAGGAAAAGGAATGTACATATTTGGCAGCATTCACATTGACATGATTGACAGCAGACAAGACTGACAGAAGGTCTGTGGCATACGAGGAATAACCTCGTAATGGTATTAGTATATTAAAAATAAGCCACCACCAACTCTAGGACAAGAAAAGAGGTATATGAATGGCCTAAGCAATGAGCAGGATACTATGAAGACTGCATACCAGTATCTCAGGGGCACCTGGGTGGCTCAGTTGTCTAAGCATCTGCATTCTGCTCAGGTCATGAACCCAGGGTCCAGTCCCGTGTCCGGCTCCCCGCTCAATGAGGCATCTGCTCCTCCCTCTCCTTCTGTCCCTCCTCTCTGCTCATTCTCTCAAATAAATAAATAAATAAATAAATAAATAAATAAAAATAAAATCTTAAAAAAATCTTTAAAAAAAACACAACAAACCTATCTCAATAGTAGGCACCCAAAAGCAAAAAGAGACATAATCTTGGGAAATCACTGAAAGGACTGGTCTGATCAAAAAAGAATAATTAAAATTGAACAAAAAAAAACATCTGGCAAAGAAAACAACTGTCTCAGGGAGGATCTGCCGCCAAACTAGATAATGACCCATTTCTACTAGATGTTCTTAAAATTAGATAATTTCAAATGACTACAAGTTTCTCTTTTTACACTAAAAAAAATATCCTTTAGCTAAGTGTTTATATTCTACCATTTCTACCATCAGAACATCACTTCTTTTTTTTTTTTTCCCCCCTTCAGGAAGATTATCTATATCTTTATTCGCTTACCCATTCTTTTAGAAGGAAGAAGTTATTACTTCAGCTTTTCAAAGACTTAGGATCACTGAGATGACGGGCCCTGAGAAGAAGAATGTGGGTGACAGATCCTAAAGGGAAAGTCTCTGAACAAAGTCAGAGGGAGGACTCTGTCATGATCTAGAACCAGCCTTCTAGAAAAAGAAAAACTCAAAGAGAACTCATGGTTGATGGGAAGTGGGGCAGAACAGTGCTGTTGGGATCTCTTGGGAAATCCACCACATCAGGCTCCCAGAAACACTGGAAACAGCCCACATACAGCAGTTGGTGAATGTCTCTCATCTTTATTATTCTTTGGATCTTCTTTCCTTAACAATATGCCCTTGAAATTTATACTGTCATAAAAATACCTAGGATTGGTTTTCATGCATATCCATTAACATATTTCTAATTTTGTTCAGGTAAAATAACCTTCTCAGAGTATCACACCTTGGATTGAGTTGTAAGACAATAGCCAGGCACGGCTATGAGAGCATCATGACAGCTGGGCCAACAGGAAGAGGTTCTTTTTTTTTTTTTTTTAAGATTTTATTTATTTATTTGTCAGAGAGAGGGAGAGAGCACAAGCAGGGGGAGCAGCAGGCAGAAGGAGAAGCAGACTCCCCACTGAGCAGGGAACCCCCATGCAGAACTTGATCCCAGGACTCTGGGATCATAACCTGAGCCAAAGGCAGATGCTTAACGGATGGGGCCACCCAGGTGACCTTTGAGGAAGAGGTTCTATTCAATTTGAGAAGAAACACTGAAGGCATGGTATACGACTGGGCCTTCTCACTCAAGACAAGAGCCTTTGCAAAAAGTAGAATCATACCCGAACGTGGGATTTTTAAAAAGCAGTTTTAAAGAATAAAACTAGAAGCCTCACGAGAAGCCACTACATTTGGAGATTTCCACATTTGGAGACCCTGAAGGCCTTTTCATGAATAACAGGGTCATCCCTACACTGCCTGCTTTGTGGCCTCCCAGGAGCTGTTTAGGTTAATAAAAAGAAGCATGAAAAAGCAGAGCACCACACAGACAAAACCACACATCTGGGTCTTCCCACAGGACCACTGTGGACTGTCCCATGTCTGCATAATTAATTACTGAGCTATTAATAATTTCACTAATACACAATTGAGCCTATGTAGAGTCAGGCTAAACTTCTTAACGTCCGCAGTTTCTGGTTTAATGGTCTGGACAGTTTTCACACAGCCTGAAGGAAGGTTTGAATCTGAGTGACCTGTATGTCAGGGAAGAGAGGTGAGCTCTCCAGGTTTACCGTTTATCTCACCTCTACCCGGAGACATTTCCCAATGGGTCCGCACACAGGTGGTGGGCCATGCCAGCCTCCCGGGCCCTCCAGAAGGACACCAGCCCTCCCAATGTAGTTGCAGACCAAAAGGAGGAATCCCCTCTCCCTACCCATGAGATCCCAGGAGGCAGAAACCAAGCCAACAACCAAGATGTGAACCAAGAATCCCCTTGGCATAGCATTCCCCTGTATGATTTTACCAGATTCATTTACCTTCCCCTCATTGTTGAACATTTAGATCAATCTCAATTAACCAAGTTACCAAATTACTTTAACTCCAACAGATGGACCTTCTTGAGGCTTTCTCCGTATGTTGACATTGCGTTTAATTGTTTTTCCAGGAGGTTGTTGTAATTAACATCTCCAAGAGCAGTGCATCAGAACGTAGGTCTCACTCTGTCCTGCTTACAAGCAGTTTCTTGGTGGAAGTGAGGGGTGGTTGGTGTTAGTGCTTCCCAGAGATAACCTTTACTCTGGAAATGTACCTGCTTAACCATTGCTTCAGGGAGGTCAAAATATTTTGACTTTACGTGAAAAGTTATTTAAAATGTTTGGTGAAATGCAGAGTGCAAAATTCTACACACAGTTCGATCCCAATTCTACATTGGGAGGGCATATAAAAAGCCTGAAAGGACATACAACAAATGTTTATTGTTTTAATTATCGTTTGCTCATGGTGATACATGTGATTTTAATTTTCTCTTGTCATACTCTTCTGCTTTCATTTTTTTTTTAATTTTACAGAAAGCATGTAAGTCCAAGAAAAAGAAACCATTATAAAATCAGGCCAGAGGGTCTCTAGTTTTCCTGCTAAGTAGACAGGCCTCAGTAGACACTGGGGAATGTTTCTAGGCTTCCTGAGCAGATTCCCTGTCCCACCCGTCTCTCACACTTAAGCTCTGGTGATGATTTCTTACACCCCACATCATGCCTATGTCTTTCGCGACCTTGGCTTTGGCTTTCAGCCTTCTCTGTTTGTACTAAAACACCCTCTGGCAGTTACCTTGTCTGTAAATCATGTTGTCCACTCCCCCTTCACAAACAGGACCCAATTCTCTGCCCTGGTCAGGTTCCTCCTGACTCAGTCTGGTCAAGTCTTGGTATTGACAACAAGTAAGTTACCCTTGAAAAAAACAGGCAACATCAACAACCTACAGTAAACAGGGCCAGGAAATACAGTTTTCATAACGCATTCTATAAAAGCATTTTATACACAGCGGCCCTGCCTCCCCAAACAGACCTGGGGCTACCGCAGGTCTAACTATAACTGATCTCTTGGGAGGTCCCCATGGTGGCAATCATCCTTAACGTCCGTGCAGGGCACTGGCGTTTTTCACTGCACATTCAGACTCAAAGCATTTTATCCTCACGACTCTGAAAGGTGGGAAGATCAAGTATTCTTTTCCTAATTTTTAGAGCTAAGAAAAATCGCAATTCAGAGAATGGGCTCTGAGTGGCTTGTTCCCCCTGATCCTCAGTATGTTCTCATCTGTAAATAGTGATGATAATACCCACGTGGTGGAGTTGTTGTAAGGATTAAATGAGATAACGTATGTAGGGTGCTGAGCACAGTGTCTGGAACAGGGACAGCATTCAGCAAATGCCAGCTCCCGTAACTGTGAGGTCAATGGGAAGCTCAAGGTTACATAGTTGGAAAGTGACAGCGCCAAGATGAGAATCCAGGACTTTTCATGCCAAGTTTACCCTTTTTCTACTTTATCCCCAACTCCATAAGAAGAGTATTAGGGTATGCCCCATGCCCTCAAAGAACTTGTCACATTTTGTAGTAGGCACATCCCAAGTACATGAAACAACAAAGCAGTCATTCCCACAAAGAACTAAGGCAACAGGAATAAAAGCTAGGATATGGCTCCCAAATTATACATTTCTTTGGTCCAACAGCAACTGTTAAGTGTTAGGTATCTTCTTATGCATTCATTCCAAAGCTTAGGAAATGCAAGTTTCATCCCTGTGTCAAAGTGAGTTGTGTATGGGGAAATCAGATAAGAAAATAAGTCTCTTTTCCATACTAATAATAGAAAATATTTTCTGTGGGCATTCTGAACTTGAGGAAGTTTGAGCTATTTTTGGAAACTTTTCGTTAGCTTCCAGAAAGTACCATTCATGATCATACGCTTTTCTTTTTTTTTTTTTTAAGATTTTATTTATTTATTTGACAGAGAGAGATCAAAAGTAGGCAGAGAAGCAGGCAGAGGGGGAAGAAGGCTTCCTGCCAAGCAGAGAGAGCCAGATGTAATGAAGGGCTCGATCCCAGGACTCTGGGATCATGACCTGAGCCAAAGGCAGAGGCTTACCCCACTGAACCACCCAGGTGCCCCTATTCATACACATTTTTAAGGGACTTAAAAACAGCTTCGGTTGAGTTCAAGGCTGCTTCTTAAAAAAATCTTCAACTCGATTAATTAATTTAGCCTACAACATATGACACCTGGCAGCTGGTAACACAAGTACAGGGAACACATTAAAGGCAAAGGCAGCATACACACAAACAAAGAGTAGGAAGTCACTCTGTCAACATTTATTTCCTGCCATAGTAATAATCCCATAATAATGGGATCCAGGATTGCCAACCCTAGGCATACTATTTCTTTACAGTAATCTTGACCTATTTAGGACATGACACAAAAGAAGAGCCTAGGGACACCTGGGTGGCTCAGTTGGTTAAGCCGCTGCCTTCAGCTCAGGTCATGATCCCAGGGTCCTGGGATCGAGTCCCGCATCGGGCTTCTTGCTCGGCAGGAAGCCTGCTTCTCTCGCTGCCTCTGCCTGCCTCTCTGCCTGCTTGTGTGTACTCTCTCTACCTCTGGCAAATAAATAAAATCTTAAAAAAAAAAAAAAAAAAGAAGAGCCTAAAACTTTGTGTTATGGAATGTTGCAGCTTCTTTACATGGAGGAGGGTAATTTACTAATGGATACTTTGAGATTCACATCTTGGAAGGTTTTAACCTCCCATGTGTTTTTATATTCCCAATATCTACGCCTTTCTAAGGTAGAGAAATGATGCTCTTAAGGGGTGACCCTGAGCAGAACTACGAAGTAGGAGAAGGCTTTCTTAAGAAACGCTCTACCTCCCTTTGTCTATTCTGCTGGGGGTGAGAGGTGGGGACGCCCACTGACTGAGCCCATTCAATGAGCCACTCCGGTGTGCGGTGCCTGCTTTCTGTCATCTGTGTCACTCCTTACAGCAGCTTTGCAACATGTACATTAATCACCCCAATTATTCAGAGATGAGGAACTTCAGTCTCATGGAATTTGAGTGACACACCTAAAATAAAGAAACTGATCAGTCCTCCACTTCAGTGCCCATTAGGGTTTCCCCTTGCTGAAATGGGCTCCCCCAACGTCAGACACCCCTGTTAGTACCTGCACCATAGACTAGTTCACATCAAACTGTTAAGGACAGGCCCTCATTTGAGTTAGTCTTTTCCATTTGTTAAATTCTGTAAGATTCATTTATTTATTTTAGAGACAGAGCTGCAAGTGGGGTAGGGACAATGAGAGAGAAAGAGAGAACCTCAAGCAGGCTCCATGCCCAGCACTGTGGGTGGGAAACAGTATGAAGGTTCCTCAAAACACTAAAAATAGAAATACCATATGATTTAGGAATTCCACTACTGGGTATTTACCCAAAGAAAACAAAAACACTAATTCAAAAAGATATGTGCACCTTTCTGTTTACTGCAGCATTTTTCTACAAGAGCCAAGACAGGGAAGCAGCCCAAGTGTCCATCTACAGACGAACTGATAAAGAAGACATGGTATATACATACAATGGAAAATTATTCAGCCATAAAAAAAGAATGAGATCTTGCCATTTGCAACAACATGGATGGACCTAAAGGGTATGATGGGGGGGCACCTGGGTGGCTCAGTGAGTTAAATCCTCTGCCTTCAGCTCGGGTCATGATCCCAGGGTCCTGGGATCGAGCCCTGCATTGGGCTCTCTGCTCAGAGGGGAGCCTGCTTCCTCCTCTCTCTCTGCCTGCTTCTCTGCCTACTTGTGATCTCTGTCAAATAAATAAATAAAATCTTTAAAAATAAATAAATAAATAAAGGGTATGATGGTAAGGGAACTATGTCAGAGAAAGACAAATACCCTAATATTTCACTCCCGTGTGAAATTTAAGAAACAAAACAAAACAAACAAACAGAAGACAAAAGTCAAACTCTCAAATACAGAGAGCAAACATGGTTGCCAGAGGGGGTGACTGGGGGGTAGGTGAAATAAAGGGGAGTAAAAGTACACTTATCCATGAGCACTGAGTAATGTATGGAACCCTTGAACCATTATATTGTTAAGAAGAAGGCGGAGCAGGAGGAGAAAAAAAGAGGAAAAGAGGTAGTAATAAGAGTAGTGGTAGTATTCCCATTCTAAAAGTAAGCAGGCAGGGGATACCTGGGTGGTTCCATCAGTTGGGCATCTGGCTTCTGATTTCAGCTCAGGTCATGATCTCAGGATTGTGAGACTGAGCCCCTCTCTGCGTGCAATGTGCTTAAGATTCTCGTTCCCTCTCCCTCTGCCCCTTCCCCCCCTCGCACTCTCCCTCTAAATAGATTAATTAATTTAATTTAATAAGAATAAACTAAAAGTGACCAGGCGTGATTTTAACCTAAGTCAGTGGCTCTCTAGCAAAATTTGAGACATGATGGCAGGACTTCAAAATGTCAAAACTCTAGAGATATCCAGTCAACTGCTTCTCCCACTAATACACAACAACTAAAGCCCAAGAAGGGCTGTGACTTTGCAGAGGTCATACAACAAATCAGGTGTAAAGCCCAGACGAGAGCCAGGACTCCTGACTCAGGGCTGTTCTCTTTTACAGCATCAGCCACAAATATTCAAGCATAGGGTAAAAAACACATTCCAGACTCGTAGGACTTATTCCAATGATATTAATTCACACTGGTCAGGCCTGAGTGTACCTTTTATTAACTGTGTGGCCTAGATAACATACCCTCTCTTTGCCTTGAGTTTCTTATCAATTGTATGAGTTTAATAGTCTTATTCTGTTATGTGTGGGTCAACATGATAATTCACAGAGCTCTAACTTCTTTGTGCTCGGCATAAACAATGAATGAATGTTATATTGTTATTATCATTAAAATTATTTTTACTGTACTATAACTACTAGTGCACATAATTGACAGTTCATTCTTTCACCTTTGCGGTAGTAGGTAGAAACAACTTCCTGCTATCAAATTCATCTCCATATTCTCTAAAGGCAGCCCTAACAGTCTCAGGAATGGCGATAAGATGAGCAGAAGGTTAGCATCAGAAATAAATTGCCTTTGAAAATAAAATTGCCTACTGAGCACTTTCATTTGAGGTTGAAAGTCAAAATTCCCCATTTTTCTCAAACCTACTCTTTCTCAGTAACTTCCCTTTTCCCTCAGTTTTATTGAGATATAATTAATATATAACACTGTATTTATTTTAGGTATATCTCATAATGACTTGGTGTTTGTATGTATTGCAAAGTGACTGCCACAATAAGTTTAGTAAACATTCATCACCTCGTGCAGTTACACATTTCTTTTCTTATGATGACAACTTTTAAGAACTACTTTCTACACAACTTTCAAATACACAGTACAGGATTATTAACTATAATCACCATGCTATACATTACATCCCAGGCTTATTTATCTTATATAACTAGCAGTTTGTACCTTTTAACCCTCTTCTCCCATTTTTTCCACCTCCCATCCCCCACTCTCTGGCAACCACAAATTTGTTCCCTGATCTATGAGCTTGGTTTCTTTAAATTCCACATATAAGTGAGATGGTGCAGTATTTCCATGCTGTTCTCCATAATGTCCACACCAATTTATATTCCCACCAACAGTGCACAGGGATTCCCTTTTTCCCACATCCCTGCTAACACTTATCCCTCATTTTTTTTGTTTTATTTTGATAATAATCATTCTAACAGGGGTCAGGTGATATCTCATTGTGGTTTTGATTTCCAGTGCCCTGATGGTTAGTGATGTTGAGCATTTTTTAATATTATTATTGGCCATTTGGCCATGCGTATGTCTTCTTTGGGAAAAAAAAGTCTATTCAGATCCTTTGTCTTCATTTTTTAATTGGAAAAAAAAGTCTATTCAGATCCTTTGTCTTCATTTTTTAATTGGATGGTTTGGATTTTTTGGTATTGAATTATATGTGTTCTTTACATACTTTGGATAAATGATTTGCAAAGCTTTTCCCATTCCATGGGTTTCCTTTTCCTTTTAATGATGAGTCTTTGTTTTGAAGAAGGTTTTTAGTGTGATGTAGTCCCATTTGTTTATTTCCGCTTTTGGTTTCAACTGCTTTTGTTAACAAATCCAAGACATCATTGCCAAGACCAGTGTCAAGGAGATGACCCTCTATGTTTTCTCATAGAAATTTCATGGCTTCAGATTTACATTTAATCCTTTCATCCATTTTGAATTAATTTTTGTGTATGGTATAAGACAGTGGTCCAGTTTTCTTCTGTTGTATATGGCTGTCCAGTTGTCCCAACACCATTACTGAAGAGACTATTCTTTCCTCATTGTACATTCTTGACTCTTTGTCATAAAATAATTGACCATACATTGTGGGTATATTTTGCTCTATTCTGCTCCATTGATTTATGTATTTGTTTTTATGCCATCTTGTTCCGGATACCATAATTTTGCAACATAGTTTAAAATCAGAAAGTCTGATGCCTCCTGCTTTATTCTTTTTTTTAATTATTAATTATTTTTATTAACATATAATGTATTATTTGCCCCAGGGGTACATGTCTGTGAATCGTCAGGCTTACACACTTCACAGCACTCACCATAGCACATACCCTCCCCATGTCCATAACCCAATCACCGTCTCCACATCCTCCCTCCCCCCAGCAACCCTCAGTTTGTTCTTTCTTGAGATTGGTTTGGCTATTTGGTGTCCTCATGGTTCCATACAAATTTTAGGATTGTTTGTTCTATTTCTGTGAAAAATGCCACTGGTATTGCAGTGAATCTGTAGATTGCTTTGAGTAGTATGGACATTTTAACAATATTAATTCTTCCAATCCATGAGCATGGAATATCTCTCCATTTATTTATGTCTTCTTCAATTTCTTTAATCAATATCATAGTTTGCAGTATACAAGTCTTTTTACCTCCTTTGATAAATTTATTCCCAAGTATTTTGTTCTTGTTGATATAATAATAAATGGGATTCTTTCTTTACTTACTTTTTCTGATAGCTCATTATTAGTGTATGGAAATGCAACTTATTTTTTCATATTGATTTTATATTCTGCAACTTTACTGAATTTGTTTATTAGTTCTAAAAGATTTTTTTACTGGGGTCTTTAGAGTTTTCTATGTATATGTCATCTGCAAATAGAGACAGTTTTACTTCTTCCCTTCTTACTTTGCCTTTCATTTATTTATTTTTCAGGCTTAATTACTCTGTATTTAAGAATTCCTGAAACGTGTGTCAAGTGTGAGCATCCTTGTCTTGTTGCTGATCTTAAAGGAAACGATTTAAGTTAAAATTTCCCATCTTTTTCAAACCTAATCTTTCTCACTTAACTCCTAACTCAGTTAAAAACCTGACCATCCATCTAGACATCAACTCCTTCTACATCACTACCCACTTGGTGGCCTAGCGCCACTGATTTTCCTCCTGAAAGAGCTCTCTGAAGATCTCTCTTTCTCCATTCTACCTGGTTCAGGCACAACTGTTATTTATTTATTTATTTTTGCTTGGATCACTCCAGTGGTCTAAACTCTCAGCTCCTTCCCCGGCAACCCCACCTACAAATACAAATTAGATCAAATCATTTCTCCCATAAAAGCTGTATAATTTCTCCTCTTCCTTAGAGTATATTCACATCTTGGGCTCACTGAAACACACACACACCCCCACCCAAACTCTCCTGCCCCTCCCTCACTTCAGAGCACCCAGATGTTCTTTCAACACAAACTTTCCTTCCATGTGGAACACCTACTTAGCTCCTTCTCTAGAAAACTGCACTGCCTCCTGCAATGCAGTCCAAACGTAAACCTTTCTGCGAGTTCTTCCAGATTCCCTCCACCCTTCCTTCTCTGGACTTCCAAAGAACTCGTTCCTATATCCATTAACCATTCATCGTGTTGATCACTATCACTTATTTTCTTATCCTCCTTTTCTGCTACATTGATTCCTGAATGGCATGAGTCTCATTCATTTATCCTCTGCCACAGGACCTACATTAACACACAGTACAGGCGGAACAAAATACTCCTGAATAAACCGAGTGGGTGGTACCCAAAGTAAAAGGAATAATAAAATGAGACCTCAGTGACTATCAAAGTTGATCTCAATTAAAGCTAGTTTCTGTTATATATAACTAACTGCAAATGATTACGTAAGTAGTTTTCAAAAGAGTGTGGTATGAACTTGCAAATGGCAAAGCTCTCAAGTTCCCATTTAGGCTTGTTAAATGTTCATCAATGGAGAGAGAGCACCACATCCTCCCAGATTTAGCCCGGTTCTGCAGGACCTGTACACACAAGGCATTCTGAAAGCTCTTGCAATCCTGAACCTTTATTTGAGGACACTTTTCCCTCACAAAATTCCATGGACTGGACTCGGATAGTAGGTGCTCAATAAATGCTGATTGGATTTGCAGTAGATTTGAAAGCAAAGTGCAACTCACATTTTAGACTAATTCAATGCAATGACTGTACTTAAGATAATAGCTCTAAGGCTAAAGAAAATCAATGGGCAGACTGAAAAGCAGCCAAATGCTCACTCCCCTGCCTTGTTCCCCAGTCAATGCTGACCTGCTTCTTGATCCTTTCCAGCTTCTGAGATTTTCCAACTTCACTGTTTCCCAGAATGGAAGGGGCCAGTTAGCAAGTGTTGCCCTGTACCTGTGATATATTTGCCTTGTGTTTTGCTGTTGATGTAATATGTGAGAAAGTTGAGTGGCATTTTTTAAAATGTCCTACTTTTCCTAAAGCCTATGTGTGACAGGTTAAGTGGGGTTCTAGCTGAAGGGGGTAAGAAGTATGGACTGGAATGCTGAAGCATTTTTTCACCTTCAGTTGTGAAACTGCATGTTAAAGGGAGCCCAGAAACTTTTGTTTTTACTAAAATGATATATTAAAAAAAAAAAAAAAAGCTTGGGCAGCGAACTCTAAATTGGATGTCTATGTAACACTTCTATACCAATGTAGGAAATAGGAAGATTCAAAACATGCACTCTGCTAGAATTCATTCTGGGGTAAGAAAAAGACAGCAGTGCCTTGGAGAATAAATCATTAACTAAAAGTCAGACCGAGACACCCTGGAAACCAGTGAGGCCAGGCGGCCGGGATTTGCCTGTTCCCTCCGGTGACTTCCAGAGCGAAGCATCCCACAGGCAGACAAACTCGGCACACTGTACTCCCTTCTATTTTACTTTTCAAACTCGAAGTTATTTTTAGATGACCCATGCCCGCTAATCCCAGGCAGGACAATTCCCAGCCCGCTGCGCCTCAAAGTGCCTTCCTCCTCCCCGGCACTTCTTTTCAAGGACTGGGAAAGGAGTTTCTCCGTTTTCTCCCTTTTTTCCCCTCAGAGTGTAGTCCACCTGCCCTTTCCGCCTCTCCAAACCTCAGTCCCGGGGGCCACAGGCGTCATCCTCGCTGTTCTACTTATGCACCTGCTGCTGCTACTGGAAAGGCGAATCCTTGAACCACTAGGAATGGGGCACGGGCTCTTGGAGACCCGTGCCCTCTTCAGGTGAGACCTTCCCCCGCACAACACACAGCAGGCCGCCGCGGGGGCTGACAGCTGGAGCAGACCAGCGTCCCTCCCTCCGCCGCTGCCGCCACCCCCCCGCCCCCCGCCCAGCCCCGGAATCCCACCGCGCTCGCCCGCCCGCCCCCTGCCGCGTCCTCCCGCACTGCCCGGGCGCAGCGCGCAGCCCCGACAGGACAGGGTGCAGGGGCGAGCGGGCCAGTACGGTTACATAACCGACCTGCTGGGCGTCCGCGATGCGCCGGCAGAGGCTGAGGCGGCGGCTCGGGAGTCCGCGGGGCCGGCGACTGCGTGCGCGGCGCTGCCTGCTCACCTGCGGGCCGGTGCGAGCGCGTGAGGGCGGGCGCGGTGCCCGCGGGCCAGGGCGTGGGGCCGTGCGCTGCGCGCCCCGCCTCCCGGTCTCGAGGTCCGTGTGTCCCCGGCTCTCTGCCTCCCGCCCGCTCCTCTCCGCAACCTCGGCCGCCTTCAGCCGGGACAAAGCGGCTCCGGGGAGGGGCCGAGCCGGCGGCTCTCGAAGGAGCCAGCGGAGATGGGCGCGCCCCCAGCTCCGACTCATCGGGCCAACCTCCAATCAGACCCCAGGAAACCGAAAGCCCCTGTGTGGCCTCCTCTCCTCCCCTCCCCGCTGACCCGGCGCCCTTCCCGAGCCCGCACCCGCTCTGCTCCCCGGGCTTCCCCCCTGCCCTGAGCACCGCCCCCCCACACACGCACCCTGCTTTACACTCGGGGGCCCCAGGAAGCGGAGAAGCCCCTCTGGACCCCTAGCGCAGATGCCAGTGCTCAGGAGTTCTGGCCCCAGCGGGGAGGGGCTCCCTAGGGGGTCGGGGTGGGCAGGGGGCTGATTGTGAAGCTAGGGATGACTAGGCAACGACAGGCCAGAAGAAACTGGCGGAGAAGCAAACTGTGGATGAGGAGTACTGGAAGAGAGACTTTTCTTACACGCAGACTGAGCCCCCCGACTCCGGTCGAGGAAAGGTCGGGAAGTCCCCGGACAGTCCTCGGGGCGTCTGCGCCGGGTGGGTGCGGCGCCCTCTGGCTGGAGACCTGCGTCCGCCCCGCCCACGCGCTCAGGGTGCCCTGCGCGGGCTCCACGGCTTTGCCAGGATTCGCTGCCACCGGACCTGGGGACCTAGGGCTTAAAGGACTCTTATTGTGTGAGAGCCGGTGACAAGTGAGAGGCTGCTATCATACAGTGAACGGCTGAATGTGAATCAGGTTCTAGGCTAGATCTGTTGCTCAACAAACTTAAGGTAGACGTCTCTGCTTTACAAAATAAAGCAATTCTGAGCCAGAGGAAGCCTGTGGCTCTTGGGTCACAAGGGCTGATGGCAGGAGAAAGTCAGTCGTGTACAAGACCAGAACAGGGAAAATGGAGAAAATTGAAGGAAGAAGGGCCGGGTAAGGGTAGGAGTGCGGACCAACTCGAAGAGGGAATAAATAATATTCAAATCAGTTTTATATTCTGTTATCTTTCTAATTGCTATATAAATAAGTCTTTTTTCCTTTTGTTTTTTATGCTTTTCTGATTCCTGATAACAATATTAAAATTGCACTGAAGCCGTGGATAAGTTTCACAATTACTCTTCCCTCAGCCACACACCACCTTGTGTTTTCCAAGGTTGATGTAAAATTTCATCTTTTTTTTTTTTAAAGATTTTATTTATTTGACAGACAGAAATCACAAATAGGCAGAGAGGCAGGCAGAGAGAGAGGAGGAAGCAGGCTCCTTGCTGAGCAGAGAGCCCGATGTGGGGCTCCATCCCAGGACCCTGGGATCATGACCTGAGCCGAAGGCAGAGGCTTTAACCCACTGAGCCATCCAGGCGGCCCTAAAATTTCATCTTAAACAAAAGCAAGAAACAACAAAACCAAAAGGGTAAACCTTAGCTTGTCACTCTGATTAATCTACACTAATATAAAGACAGAATTTCAGAATTAAAAATGGCCTTAGGGGCGCCTGGGTGGCTCAGTGGGTTAGGCCTCTGCCTTCGGCTCAGGTCATGATCCCAGGGTCCTGGGATAGAGGCCCACATCAGTCTCTCTGCTCTGCGGTGAGCCTGCTTCCTCCTCTCTCTCTGCCTGCCTCTCTGCCTCCTTGTGATCTCTCTGTGTCAAATAAATAAATAAATAAATAATTTTTTTTTTTTTAAATGGCCTTAGATTCCTACTCTTCCAAACTTCTGGATGCATAAATTCATAAATATCCACTGATATAGATGAATTACATTTTTTTTATAGAATTTTGTGGTTCCTGAGATTCCTGGGTGGCTCAACCAGTTAAACAAAGGACTCTTGATTTCCTCTCAGGTCATGATCTCAGGCTCCAGGGATGGAGCCCTGGGTGGGCTTCAAGCTCAGCAGGGAGTTGGCTTCTCTCCCACTCTCTCTACCCCTCCCCACACCCCCCCCTCTCTAAAATGGTTGATTGAATCTTTAAAAGAAAAAAAAAAGAAAGAAAGAATCATCTGAAAAGGCATTCATATACTGAGCCCAAACTTGCCTTCCTGGGATTTTCACTCATTGGTTCTAATTCACTTTTTGAAGCCATGGAGATTGAGTCCAACTCCTTTTCCAACTGATTGTGTTTCAAATATGTAAAGATAGTCACCACGTCTCACTCACTCCAAGACTCCCCTGTAAAACATCCTAATCCTCCAAACAAAATCTCATTTGCAGTAAGTAGTTCCTAGAATCATCACCAACCTGCAGACTTTGATCTTAATAGCATCTATTCTGTAAACATATAAATATACATTTCTTTGTAAATACAAAGAAAATTTTATGATGATGGAAGTAATATGTTTATTGCAGAAACTTTGAAAAACATAAGATTCAATGTGAAGATAAGGTAATATATGTAACATTCAATGTATCTTAGCTATTATAAAAAATGAGCATAGTCATTTTCCTCCCAGTAAGATACAGTATTCTCTTTTTGTTTCAAAAAAATTTTTTTTTAAGATTTTATGTATTAATTTGACAGACAGAGATCAAAAGTAGGCAGAGAGGCAAGCAGAGAAGAGGCAGGGGTGAGGGGAAGCAGGCTCCCTGCTGAGCAGAGAGCCCAATGTGGGACTTGATCCCAGGACTCCGAGATCATGACCTGAGCTGAAGGCAGAGGGTTAACCCACTGAGCCACCCAGGTGCCCCTGTTTGTTTCAAAATTTTATTTAAATTCTAGTTAGTTAACATTCAGTGCAATATTGGTTTCAGGAGTAGAACTGAGTGGTTCATCACTTAGGTACAATACTCAGTGCTTCACAAAAGCTCTCCTTAATATGCATCACTCATCTAGCCCATCCCCTGCCCAACCCCCTCCATCAACCTCCAATTTGTTCTCTGTCCTTAACAGTCTCTTATGGTTTATTTTCCCCCCTCCCAAATGTTCATCTGTTTTGTTTCTTAAATTCCACAAATGAGTGAAATCATATGGTATTTGTCTTTCCTTGATTAATTTCACATAACGTAAGACAATCTGGCTCCATCCATATCATTGCAAATGGCAAGATTTCATTCTTTTTGATGGCTGAGTAATATTCCATTGTATCAATACACCACATCTTCTTTATCCATTCATCAGTTGATAGATAGTAGGGCTCTTTTCATAGTTTGACCATTATTGGTAATGCTACTATAGACATCCGGGTGCATGTACCCCTTTGAGGCTCTATTTCTATATCCTCTGGATAAATACCTAGTAGTGCAATTGCTAGATTATAGAGTAGTTCTATTTTTAACTTTCTGAGGCACCTCCATACTGTCTTCCAGAATGGCTGCACCAGTTTGCATTTCTACCAACAATGCAAGAAGATATTCCTCTATTTTAATAGACTTTATTTTTTAAATTTAAGGCTCACCACAAAATTGAGCAGAAGGTATGGATATATCCCATATACTCTCTGCACCCACAAAGACATAGCCTCCCTCATTATCGATATCCTCCACCAAACTGGTACATTTTTTACAATTGATGGACTTCCTTTGACACATCAGTATCAACCATAGAGTTAGTTGATACTAGAGTTTACATTAGGGTTCACTTTGAGTGTTGTACATTCTTTGAGATTTAGCATGTATATGACATATCCCTTATTATAGTCATATGCAGGAGAGTTTCACTGCTCTCAAAATCCTCTGTGTTCCTCCTTCCCTCCCTACTAACCTCTGAGAATCACTGATGTTTTCACTGTCTCTGTAAGTTCTGCCTTTTCCGGAATGTCATAGAGTCAAACTTACACAGTATGTAGTCTTTTCAGATTGATTTCTTTCTTTTTTTTCTTTTTAGTAATACGCATTTATGTGTTTTCATGGTTTGAGAATGCATTTCTTTTTAACTCTGAGGAATAGTCCATATTCCGGATGGGTCACAGTTTCTTTATCTATTCTCCTCTGAAGAGCATCTTGGATGTTTCCAATTTTTAGCAATTATGAATAAAGCTGCTATAAACATCTGTCTGCAGTTTTTTATAAAAACCTATTTTCAACCAATTTGGGTAAATACAAAGGAGTGCAATTGCTGGATCATACTGTAAAACTATGCTATGTAAGAAAACATCAAACTGTCTTCCAAAGTGGCTGTACCAGTTTGCTTCACCTCCAGAAATGAGTGAAATTATCCTGTTGCTCCACATCCTCAGCAGCATTTGTCAATGTAAATGTTTTGAAATTTCACCATTATTATAGGTGTGTAGCAGAATCTAATTGTTGTTTTAATTACAGTTCTCTAATGATGTTGAACATTTTTCATATGCTTATTTGCCAACTATATCTCTTCTTTGGTGAGATGCCTGTTCAGATTTTTTGCCCATTTCTTAATTTGGTTGTTCACTTTCTTGTTGTTCTTATTGTTTCTTGTTGTTATTATTTTAAAATTTCTCTTATAGTTTGAATAACAGTTGTTTATCAGATATGTATTATATAAATAATTTCTCCAACTCTGTGACTGGACTTCTCATTCTCTTAACAGTGTCTTTTACAGAACAGAAGTTCTTAATTTTATTGAGTTCCAGTTCATCAATGATTTATTTCATGGATTGTGCCTTTAGTGTTTTATCTAAAAAGTTTTCATAATTCCCAAGGTCATCTGGATTTTGTCCTATTTTATCTCCTAGGAGTTTTATAGTTTTGTAGCATTTTATATTGAGGTATGTAATACATTTTGAGTTAATTTTTTTTAAAAGATTTTATTTATTATTTGACAGACAGAGATCACAAGTAGGCACAGAGGAAGGCAGAGAGAGAGGAAGGGAAGCAGGCTCCCCGCTGAGCAGAAAGCCCGATGCGGGACTTGATCCCAGGACCCTGAGATCATGACCTGAGCTGAAGGCATCGGCTTTAACCCACTGAACCATCCAGGTGCCCCACATCTTGAGTTAATTTTTATGAAGGATGTAAGGTCTGTGTCTGTGTATATAACATATTTTTTTCACATGTGGATGTCCAGTTGTTTCAGCACTATGTTTTGAAAAGACTACCTTTTATCCATTGTATTGCTTTTTCTCCTTTGTCAAAGACCAGTTAACTATATTTATGTGCCTCTATTTATGAACTCTCTATTCTGTTCTATTGATCTATTGGTCTATTCTTTCACGAATATCATACTCTTTTAATCACTGTAGATTTATATAAGTCTTGAGGTCTCGTTGAACCAGTCCTCTGATTTTGTTCTTCTTTAATATTGTGTTGGCTATTCTGGATCTTTTGCCTCTCCATATAAACCTTAGAATCAGTTTGTCTATATCCATAAAATAATTGGCCAGAATTTTGACAGAAAGTACATTGAATCTATATGTCAGGTTGGGAAAAATTGACATCTTGACCATATTGAGTCTTCTTATCTATGAACATGGAATATCTCTTCATTTATCTAGTTTTTGTTGGATTTCTTTTAACAGAGTTCTGCAACTTTACTCATAGAGATTTTATCTATATTCTGTTAAATTTATACCTAAAAATTTCATTGGGGGGGTACTGATATAAATGGAATTATGTTTTTAATTTCACATCCCATTCACTCATTGTTGGTATATGGTCTAGAGACTTTACATGGGAGGAAACAAAAGAACACACACATTCTCTGAAAGAAAGAAAGTCAAGATAATGCACTATGATTCTAATAGCTCAAGGAATCTCTGGTGGCAACATTCTCCAACCAAAGACTACCATAAACACACCTATATTTAAATAAGTTGAATTTATGCTCACTTCAATAAAAAAGAATGTGCCCCATGGAAATAATGTGGCATGGCATTAAGAGAATATTAGAAGACTTCCAATAGGACTTAGACTTTTAAAAGTGATTTTAAAGAGGGTTTGAGGAAGCAATGCTTTGCTCTAGATTGGATGCTCTTAGAAAGGAGGAATACTAATTTGCTTGCATATGTATTAAAAAATCTTATCTATAAGACAGGAGAAATGAAGTAAGTCTACAGCTATAATTGGTAAAGAAAAGACTTTCCATATTAGCCAGGATAGTGGAATGTTTGATAACTTTTTCTGGTTTGGATGCATTTTTGTCTCTGTTTATATGTGGTTGCAGAAGCTCTTGCTTTTGTCTTGATTTCTCATGATCCTAGGATATTTTGTGAAACTGTTTGTATTCAAGAGGAGAACATCAAGGCCAAGCTGATCATGCCTGACAGATCATAGCTGTTCAGACCATTTTTCTTTCTCACTAGTGATATATCATCACTGTCAGAGATAAGCTTTCCCTCACCTTGGCAATCTCACATAACTTACCAGCCCATCGATAACCCTTAATAATAATCAATAACACCTAGCACCTAATGTCCACCACCCTTTCTGCAAGTAAAAAAAAGAAACAAGTAGTATGTGTACTTTCACAGGAATTTTGTAAGAGAAATGAATAAGCATAAGTCTCCCAAGACAGCTAGGGAAACACAAAAGATTGGGCTGTGTGATGGGCAACAAAAGAAAGGACAGTTCTGTGAGTATAGAACAGTGCAGGAAGATGCTATAGATAGGTCAGGATTTGGGCTAGTCTTCAAAAATGAATTACCTTCAGAGAGGAAAATAAGGCAGTGTCCCTTTCAAGAGCCACACTAACCCTGGAGAAGATTATCTGTGGCCTTGTCAACTTTACTATAAAATGGAACAGACAGGAGGGGCAGCAGCCAGGACAAGACTTGGTTTTAAGGCTGGATAAGCATGGAAATGGAGAATAGATGGAGACAGAGGGAGAGGAAATTGGTCTAGCACTGGGCCAAACCCAGTCCAAAAGACTCACTGTGATTCCCAAATAACACCATAGAAGACAAAAATAACTGTCTAAGCACATTGTTGTCATCAAGAAGCCACCCATAGAAACATGGGCTCATCTTGACAAACAAGAAGCTTGGAGAAAGGACAAGGGAGAGACTCTATTACCAAAATCCTACGGTGGGAGCTGGTTCTTGGATACCAAGAGGCTCAAGAGGCTCTAAGGATAGCTGATTATATCACTGAGGCTGGAGATCCTTACAACATCCCTCTCGACTAAAGTTTGGATCAATTCCAGAGCCAAGGATGGAGCTGAACTGCAGGCAAGGGTATAAGAAGTGAAGGACTGAAAATACTGGGGCCCAAGGCAAGTCTGAGGTTTTCATCTCAATTCTGCTATTTACTAGCTGGATGTCCTTGAATAAATAAATTACTACTCTAAACCTGAGTTTTCTCATCTTTGAAGTCAGGAGCATGGTAACCATATTATACATTGTCATGAAAATTATACCATAATGTTTATAAAGCATTTGACCCAGTTCCGGCCTCAGTAAAATTTAGCCATCATAACCCTCATCATTACTATCACCATACCATCATCATCACTATCATCTGTTTCATGATTGGAACAGATTCATTATTGCATCATCATCACCAAAAGGAAGAGAATGCTCTAAGATAGAGGTCCTCAAATTATGGTCCTGAGGCCAAACCAGCCCCAACATGCCTTTGTGAATAAGATTCTATTGGAACACAGCCACACTCATTCATTTATGTATTGTCTATGGCTGCTTCTTCTACAACGGCATGAGTTAGTTGTGATAGTTTTGATAGAGACCTCTACAGTGAGTAGTTGTGGTAGAGACTTCTAGACCAGCAAAGCTGAAAATACTTGCTATCTCCCCTCTACAAAAAAAAAAAAAAAAAAAAAAAAAAAAAAAAAAAAAAAAAAAAAAAAAAAAAAAAGCACAGAGGTAAGTACAGAAAGTAGTAAGAAAAGGTTGAACAGGTAACTTGAGGTACACATACTTTTTAAACAGTGTTAAAAATTAAGAATTAAAATTGTACACCATATTCCAGTCATCTCAGATCGATGAAACTAATTCCCTTTCTAGGACCAGGTACATAATTTGGGGGACCCAGCACAAAATGAAAACACAGGGCCCTTTGATCAGAAAGGATTAAGAATTTCAAGCTGATGACAGCAGAGCATTAAAGCAAGCACAGAGCCTCTCTGCACAGCCCTGTGTCTCTCACACCCACATGTGTATGTACACACGCACGCACACGTGCATACACACTACACTCACAAAAACACCTATAACTGAAGAGCAATGTACAGGCAGTCAACTGCAAACTTAGATGTGGGTTTTCTTTCCTTCTGCCTACCAGAGCATTTTCTCCTATAAATGATTTCTCTACGCCCACAACCACCTCCTCCTCCAATTTTGATGCAGCAGTAAGAGCACTTTCCCTCCATATGACTCCTTTATTTTTGCATGACACATCAGTATTATTGCTCAGATTTCTCTTTTCCTATCATTTCAGCATGCTATGCCCCCAAATAATCTAATCTGCTTTCACAGTGACTCTAGGTTCAGCATACCAGGATAAAAGCCACTATTACCCAGGTTGGATCTTATCTGGTTTTGGAGCATGCACGTGGAGTATATAAAGTTATACAGTGAAAGCATTGGTAGAAAGACATGCACAAGAACAGCCACAGGGCAGCTAGGCTGATCTGAGCTGCCTTCCCAGAAACAAGAATGTGCAAGAGCTACAATGTGGAATTGCCTGTTAAACTGAACTCAGGAACAATTTGGTTTTCCCAAAAAGGAAAGAAAACCCTACAAAAAGAAAACCCAAAAGATAGATTGTGTTTTGGGTTTAATGCTCCTTTGACAGTCCACGGAGTGGAAAATGTATACATAAAAAAGTCTTTCATGGTCCGTAGTGTGGAAAATACTCATACATAGATGGATACAAGAAGTTCTCTCCTGTTATTGTACTTTTTTTAAGTCTGCAAAGAAAAGCAAATGCTTTGGGAATCAGGAGTATGAGTGTGCAGATAGATGTCAATAGGCTGGTTCCAGATGTGATAACAGATCCCTAAGTCCCATAGTGAGGTAAGTCCTCCCACAGGGGGTATGGATGACTGATCACTCTCAAGGACACCTGTGACTCATTAGTGTGGGTTGATTTTCCAAAGAAGGAGCACCCATAGGCTTCGCTATTTGCCAGGCTTTAGTCAGATTCCTCCAGGAAGTGACAAGGTGACAGATTACTCTGATAAATTAATTTGTGCTAAGGTGGCAATGGCTGATAATAGACTCTCTGGTTACTCTCAGATAACATCTAAACTTAAATGACTTCTTTGGAGTCTGATGGCCACAACTCATCCTGTCTTTTCACCAGTTTGTTTGTCCCTGTTCCTGAGCATGCCCTTTGCTTTCAGCCTTCCAGACTATGCACTGGCAGTTCCCCCTGCCTGGATGCCTTTGCTGGGCAAGCTCAAATTCCTCCATCAACGGTTAACTGAAAAGAATAGCAACAAATGCTACATACTGTATTTTAAGACAGTGATTCTCAAAGAGTTGTCCCAGGACCAGTGGCATTGGCATCACTGAAGAAATTGTGAGAAATGCAAATTTCTCAGATCTATTGACTCAGAAACTTAGGGTGAAATCCAGAAACCTGTCTTTAATGAGGCTTCCAGAGTATTCTGACACACGCTAAAGCTCGAAAGAAGTGTTCTAAGCATTTGTCCTACATTGGCTCATCGATTTTCACAACAACCCTCTGAGGGAGGTACTAAGATTGCCCCATTTTACAGATGAGGAAACTGGAAGCACAGAAAGTTTAAGCAACTTGACAGAGGTCATAAGCTGGTAAGTGGTAAAGTTGAGCTTTGAATCCAGGCAATCTGGCTCAAGAATCTGGTTGGGGCACCCGGGTGGCTCAGTGGGTTAAGCCTTTGCCTTTGGCTCAGGTCATGATCTTAGGGTCCTGGGATCGAGTCCCGCATCGGGCTCTCTGCTTGGCAGGGAGCCTGCTTCCTCCTCTCTCTCTGCCTGCCTCTCTGTCTACTTATGATCTCTCTCTGTCAAATAAATAAATAAAATCTTAAAAAAAAAAAAAAGTGTGGTTGGTCTACTTCTCAACTATGTTACCCTTTGGATCAATGCTTCTACAAAGCCTCTTATGATTTCAGTCTCCCAAATCTCACAAGACAACATCGATAGTACTCACCACACTTACCTCTCTTGTGCTACTCGTGATTTTCCTGTCATTCTATCCCCAGTATCCAACATGTACATTGCAATGAGCATACTTCAACATATGATGAAGGAATGAATAAATGTTTTGACTCAGAAGTAACTTGACCAGTACTTTTCAGAAAGCTTTAAAAAAGAAAAAATACTTTCCAGAATCTCATCCCTCACTTACTTAATCAGAGTCTCCAGGAGAGGAGCCTGGATATCTGAAATGTAAAAAGTCAAACCCAGAGAACCTGGGTTTAAGAAAAAGTTTTTCCCAACAAACTGATTCAGTACATATAGATCCGCAGCCTTAATTGGCACTGACAATTTCAGATAGTTTGGTAAGACCAAGTTGAGGGCATGAATGGGGAAAGGGGGGCTCTTTGGATCCTGAAATCCTATCCCATGGGAAGTCACTAACCCTGTAGCCACCCCTTCCTGAAAGAAAGCCTAAACATGCTTTGGATTTTAAGTACATCATATAATATTCCTTGAATAAGATCATATAAGAAACACCTGGATTTGGTACCACTGAGCTGTACGTGGTAAGGTTGTTTTTACCCCCAGAACAGGCAGTCCTCAGCATATATATATAAATGGGTCATATTCCAAAAATGTATTTGTAAGTTGAGTTGTTTGGAACTCAGAAAACACTTTCCCACAGAAGTAATATTAGAAAAAGGGTTCCATTCCTCTGCCAAAACACAAAACCTGATTTAGAACACTGTCTGAAATAGCAGTTCAGATGGGCTACACGGACGTCCATGGGAAATGTGACTGGGACCCAACCAACTGGGAGCTAGGGATTGTGGGAGCACAGTGACTTCTGGGTGAGACTGGGCTGTGACAGGATCAGAGACATGCCTTGGTTCTCCTCCCTCCCTCAACACACACACACAATACACACAACACACACACACACAGACACATTTGTCGGCCACTAGGCACCTGATACAAAAAGTTATCACTCCAGGAAGACTACTTGGGATCCAATGAAACCCTACTCCTTCCACTCGTGTGGTCAGGAGTTGGCCGGGACCTTAGCTCAGAGCTCTTCAGACCCGCAGCACCCACACTAACCTCTGATAGTCTCTTAACATTTTGGAAACCTTTTACAACCTGTAGTTTCAACTTTAGGGCAACTGCATTCACCTCCCCATCACACCTAGAATAATAATAGTTTGGGGAGGAATATGGAATAAGTAAATAAATGAAACTGCTGCCAAAAAGCAGAAAAGAGAATCAAATGTCTAACTTTTCCTTTGCCTGTGATGAAATAGCCGTGTGACATCAAGCTAAGTTCTCTGGGCCTTCCTTTCCTCGTTTGTAAAATGTTGGGGGAGGGGAGTGGTTTATACAATCTGTTAGTTCTTTCTAGATCTAATATTCCAGAATTCAA
Organism: Mellivora capensis; assembly: GCA_004024625.1. Taxonomy (NCBI): domain Eukaryota; kingdom Metazoa; phylum Chordata; class Mammalia; order Carnivora; family Mustelidae; genus Mellivora; species Mellivora capensis. The sequence goes on from PISX010002287.1 coordinate 91,074, forward strand.
TAAAAATAGTTTCCTCAACTTCCCTGTGAAAAGATTTGCCGGTCTGCCAACTCTTCTCCTACATTTTCCATACTTGGCAGCGAAATACTGAAACCTCATCTCATCTCAGACCCCCAACATGCACCAAAAGGAACCAAGACTGAGAAGTTACAGTTTCATTTCGCTCTTATTAAATTAATGTTATTTCATTTAATTCTCACTTGCCCACAGCCAAATTTCCCTTGGGCGATAATAGCTCTTTGGGTTTAAGCCGTGTACTCCGTAAGACATTTCTCAACACATACCAAATTAAGGATCGAAGTGGTAAAATATTAATAATTTATCAGAATTTTCACATGCAACGTAAAAAAGAGGAAAATAGTTCAAAAATTCAAGGGAATTTGAAGTTATTTCAGAAAAAAACAAACCTTTAAAAGGTATCAATACATTCAGAGACTGGAATTTAACCCAGAACAAAAATATATTGTTTTTTTGATAGAGTATCCCTCTACCTAGACAAAAAAAAGTGCGGAAATGTGGTTATCATCGCCCAGCTTGGATTTGGGATTGGTGACATCTGATAGAATCTGAGCTCAGGTTGTCCCTACGATAGGCTAAGGATGTACCTGAAATTGGCATTGGGAACTTCAAGGAAATCCAATTAGTTTCCATTGCCGTATATCTTTAATGAGATTCAGTTCTCTGACCAGGTTAAGAACAAAAACTTCTGCCTTTTTCACTCCCTAAACACACACACACACACACACACACCAACAACAAAACCAACAAAACAAATGCAAAAACGATCCCAAATAATATACAACAAAAATTCCCTAACCCCCACCATCTTCCTAGCCAGCTGTCTATGAATCCTGGGGAACTGTTGGGGTTGGGGAGAGCAAGCAATTCTGTTTCTAGAACCTCTGGAATCTCAGGTCTCAGACCTAGTGCTTAAATTTAATAATATTTTATAGGCCTTCTACTGTGTGTCAGACACTGTGCTGAGTGTTTGATATGCATTATTTAATTCAAACCTTCAGACGACCTGGTGAAGTATGTGCTATTTCCGCTTTGCTTCATAAGCACTTATATTCCAGTTCATAGCAGAAAAAAAAAATTGAATGGGGATGAGCAAATAGCCCAGAAAAACAACAGGGCTGCCTGTTTCATCAATCCTAGCCATTCACCTAGCCCAGGACTCTATGAACTTGAGACCTGAATCTTTGCTCTACCATGCCCTATGACTTTGAGGAAGTTATTCAGTTTCCTTACATATAAAATGGGAAGAGTATCGTGTGTACCTGTGATGCTTGCTATAGGTTTCCACTGAGAACCTATACACAGCGGCCTCACCACAGCCCCTGCTGGATGCTAATACTCCATGACTATTAGTATTTTTACCTAGTTCAGCAACACCCTGTGTTTCCACACACCAGACACCTGCCTATGCCCGGGTAGATCACAAGGATTATATATAGCCCAGGTCCAAAATCAGAACACTGAAAACAATTCATTCTTTCTCTCTAAAAATAAGCCTTGATTCTCAAAGTATGGTCCGTGGACCAGAAGCATCACCATCACCTGGGAGTTGGTTAGAAACGCAGAGGGTCAGGGCTCACCCCAGATTGTATATATTAACCAGATCTTCCAATGACTTGGGTGTGCACTGAATTTGGGGAGCTCTGCCCTCCGGCGTGCACAGGGTTCTTCCCTGGCCCTCCAATGGCGTAGTTCTTCAAGACTCATCAGGGCTCACATCTCAGGAGAAATGCAGAACTTATGGTGTCCATGATATGTCAGGCTGTTGGGCCCCCATCTGCCTCTGCTATTCTGCTCTCATTAGCTCAGAAGGTCCTTCGTCTGATAATCCACCTCGTGAAAACCATTCTTTAAGATGCAACTCAAGCATTAAGGGGACTCTTTCTGTCGGCCTTCCCTTCTATTCCAAGAGAGAATTCAGCCACTTCCACCTCTGTTTCCCCACTAAAGATTAGATTGATGCTGCTGGGACTTCTTTGACTGCAAGCCATGACAAAAAACATATTTTATAGACACACCTCAACACACACACACACACACACACACGTACTCACACACACACTCTCTATACTACCTGTATATTGCTGAAATGAAAGGTACATGAAAGAATACCTTTATTTACTCTGTGCAATGGACTCCGATATTTCCAACACTCATCTGTTGTATTTCACGGGTCGGCATGCTGTAAGGGTCATAACTGGCAATTTGTAAAATGCTGTACAGAGCTATTTCTTTCAGAGGAACTGCACTACTCAGTTATTTTGTCTCACATCTCTCACCTCTTTTAGAGAAAGAGGGTGTGGCCCCATGTCTGACACATGTAGGGACTCAATCATGTTTGTTGAACGAATAATGAATAGATGCATCAATCTTGTTACAATCTGCTTTTTTGCCAGCAGCTATGTCACCCCTTAACTCCCTGGTCCCATGGCCATCATTAATAGAAAAAAATATATACATAAAGTCTTGTTTATCAACCACCAACCACAGCTGTAAACCTACACAATGAATTTCTATGCTCCCAATAGGAAATTTCCAGTGAAAAGTGATTTTACAGACTCCTGTGTTGAATTAGAAGAAGAAAAAGAAAACTTGTGAGTTTAAAAACAATCATTTGGTTTTGCATTTTTTGGATTTGTTTTCCATTTCTGATGTTTTATTAGTCTTCCCATTGTAAATTAAATGGAGCTTGAGTTGCTGTAACTAAGACACATTTAGAACATTCTGTGTCTAGCAGATGCCAGCCTGCCATTTGAGCCTCTCCATGGTATTCTGCCAGTTCACCTCCATTCTTTCTTTCAACACCTCTGCCCTTCCAGCACGATAGCCCTTGGGCACAGGTTTATGATGGGAAAAAGTGATGACCAACCACATTCATTTATCATTTATATCCCAGGCTTGGCCACAACACTCTGGTGCATAAGACAGGAAGGGAGTTTCAGACTCGGTGTCAGGACCTTCAGTTCTATTCTCAAAAGTCACAGGGTCCCAGCATGCTGCCTTCCTTTCATTCACAAGAGGTGAATGGAAAAATAGAAGACATGGAAAACAAGTCTGGAAGGAATAGCAACTGTTTCAGTCTTACCTCTCACGACAACAGAATAGTAAAACAAGCCTGCTTAATCATTCTTTCACAGCTTTGCAAATTATTCTCACATGTTACATTTATATCTAACTTGGGAGTCTGACTGTCTGGGTTTTAGTGGTGGCTCTTAGTAACTAACTGACATGATGACCCCCTGCCTTAGTTTCCTATCCATAAAATGGAGTTAATAATGGTACCTACCTCACAGAGCTTTTGCAAGGAAAAAAGGAGATTGTATACTCTTAGAACCAGCATGCATCTAGTAAAAGCATAGTGAATGTTGGCTATTTTTAAGATTATTATTACAACACAGAAACTGTATGGACTTATATTGTTCCTTTCCTACCACATTTAGACATTCAAAATAATAAAAGATCTTCAAAATAAAATACTACTCATATTAAGTGCAATGTGATATCCTAGATTGGATCCTGGAACAGAAAAGGACACTACTGGAAAAACTAGTGATATCTGAATAAAGTCGACAGCTTAGTTAATTTGGTATCAAAGATAATGCAGCTTATGTAAAATGCTAATACCAGGAAAACTTAGGGAAGAGAAAATTGAGGGAAAGATCAAGAGATAAGGAAAATGTGACTTTGTCTTCCAAGAACTTACAGTCTAATTTTGAGAATAGGACAGCAAGGAGTTTACTATAAACTGACTGGAATGTAATAAATATCTTAATAGAAGTGGAAACAAACTCTTGTCAGCCTAATATGGCCCATATTAAGGACCAGCTTCACAAATACCCTTGTTGTCCATGATCAAATCCACTGGCTGGTCAATTAGCACAACTTTATGATTCCTGCCTCCCTGAATGGTGACTCTGCTTGGTCAGTTTTTCAGTGGTGGAATTCCCTCCACATTGGAGATGTCTTCTTCTGATTCATTATTTTTTTATAAGTTGTGGAGTGCAGGAGTGCACGGACCTTATAATCAAGCAAAACTGAGATCAAACCCAGCTCTCACCTCCTTGGGCAAGTTCATCAACCTAATTTTCCATTGCACAATGGGTGAAAGAAGAATGATATTGCTGTCAATCAAATGATCAAACGAGATAATATCATAAGGACCCCCTGCCTACAATAGGTAGGTCTTATAATTATTGCTATTGTTAGAAATTACCCATAAGTCACGGGCCCTGGCAGCCACACTCAAGTACTTATTCAATTGTCAGGTACTCATTTCAATTTTCTAAGACCTTGCTTTGGAGAGTCCAGAACTGTTTTGCTGAATGGAGAGGGTGAAGACCCAATGGGAGAAGTTGCAGGGATTAAGGGTTAATCACATGGGCATCTGAGCCAATCAGCTTGCTACCTGTGTGCCTATGGGAGACCAACTCAACTTCTCAATGCCTCTGATTCCCTATCTGTAAAGTGTGGGTATCCCTATCTATAAAGTGAGGTAGCACCTACCTCACAAAGATATGTTATGAAGAATCCACATATGTGAAGTCTCTAGAACAGTGCTGGACGCATAGCTAACTTGGCACATAGCTCTAACTATTAACTGTTATATTTAAATAAGCATTTATTCCTTTTCTTAGATATTCAACACCCCATTTTCCTCAGATATATGGATGCAAGATACTCGGGGAAGAAGTGCTCTCTACTCCAGCCAGAGGGGTTAAACCACGATTGATATAAGTCGATCATAATAATTCCTTCCCCTCTTTAAGTATGAGAATGTGGCTGAAGTCTGGCCAGGCAACCTAAGGGGAAATCTGCTGGTAGCTTCTAGGAATTTTTAATTTAATTTAATTTAATTTTTTGCCTCCTATGTTGAGTGCTTTCATGAGGGGATGTGATGGTGGCCATAGTACGGCCATAACAAGAACCAGGGGAACCATAGGTTATCTCAGGGCCCAGGCATCACAGAACTTCCAAACCATTTATCTTCAGGCATCTTGATAAGGAAGATGATAAATGTCCCAACTGTTTAAGCCTTTTGAGCCAGGTTTTCTTTTACCTGCAACCCAAAGCAACCTAATGTGGAGGTCACAGACAGTGAGAGACAGGCATCATGATTCCTGATATTAGGGACAAGGAAACTAAGTTTCAGAGAGATTAAAGTAACTTTCTCCAGGGTATCACAGTTAGTAAAGAGCAGGGAGTGAGAATGGAATGAATAAAGTATATGTTTATCTTTTTCCATTGCACTTTTTCTTGGTCGATTAATCTACTAAAAAAATATTAAGTCTACAAGACACCTTTATAGAGCCTGTGGCATTTTCTGGATTCAGTGCTTGGGTGGAGCTTCCAGTGGACAGAGCAGGGTGAGCAGGTGTCCAGAGATTGCCATATATGTGTTCCTCAGCCCTCATAAAATGTTCAGGCAAAAGTCTGCTACTGGATAACTGAGGAACAAGTCTCTAGTAAAATAAATTATTTCCAAAAGGTATGAATTCAAAATTTTGTTTCCCACATACTTGAAAAATCGCAGAATCCACAAGCTATTTAATAACTAATTGTTACCACTAATACCAGTCTGATGAGATACTTGGTTTGATGCCAACAATTCTTGGGAACATAAAAAGATAGTATCAGATAGGAAAGAACAGTGTGAGCTCTTTTTTTCCTTTCTCACTTTGGAGTGCTTCCCTATATCTCTATATTTTAGAATAACTTGAATCCTTCAGCCTGCTTGTAGCTTTTTGCTTCATTTACTCATTCTTTTATTAATCACTTATTGTTATTAATCACTGTTAATTTTATTAATGAATATTTTAAAGTAGCTACAATTTCCTAATCAAGTTGGGAGAGAATAGTTAATGTAAGTGCTTATGACGTATGATGATGATTAAAACCAAGTATAAAATCAAGTATAGATAAAGGGCATTAAGGGTACATTTACTTGGGATGCCTGGGTGGCTCAGTTGGTTAAGTGGCTGCCTTAGGCTTGGGTCATGATCCCAGCGTACTGGGATCGAGTCCCACATCAGGCTCCTTGCTCAGCGGGGAGCCTGCTTCTCCCTCTGCCTCTGCCTGCCACTCTGTCTGCCTGTGCTTTCTCAATCTGACAAATAAATAAATAAAATCTTAAAAAAAAAAAAAGGGTACACTTACCTTGATGAACGCTGAGAAATGTATAGAACTGTTGAATCAGGGGCACCTGGGTGGCTCAGTGGGTTAAAGCCTCTGCCTTCGGCTCGGGTCATGATCCCAGGGTCCTGGGATCGAGCCCCGCATCGGGCTCTCTGCTTAGCGGGGAGCCTGCTTCTTCCTCTCTCTCTGCCTGCCTCTCTGCCTACTTGTGATCTCTGTCTGTCAGATAAATAAATAAAATCTTTAAAAAAAAAAAGAATTGTTGAATCACTATGTTGTACAGCTGAAATCAATATAACACTGAATGTTAATTACACTGGGTTAAATAAAGTATAATGGTATCACAACAGCTATGATATCCTAAGATGCTCTATATATGTTATTTACCCTCCCAGCTGTTTTTCAGGGTACACATTATTATTTCCAACATCATATGCCTAAGGACACCAAGTTTCCGAGACATCAAAGCAGTTTTCCACAGAATTAGACACCAGTCAAGTGCAGTTCTGGGTTTGAACCTGGGTCATTTGGTCTGGAAGCACTGAAAGTTTCCACAGCGTGAAAGTGGTGAGTACAGGAAAAAAAAAAAGGTAGTTTTTGGACCAAATCTTGTTCGTATTGAAATACTGAGATTGAAGTGAGAGCTCTGAAAGGGAATGAAGCTCGCGAGGGATATAACAGAGAACAGGCTCTGAGGAGGGGATGAGAAAGATGTGTGGATGATAGGATTTGAAAGGCACCCAAGAAGAGAAGAGCGATGTTGGGAAGGGAGCCCATGAAGATGGTTGGCCAAGGCCAAGATAGCTAGAGTTAAATGAGGTGATCACAAGCTGTTGTCAGTTATGTAGAGTGGATGAGGTTGAGAGAAGAAAGAAAGCAAGGTGGAAGGATAGGCACCAGAGAAGTCATATAACTAGCATTTCAAAGACCCAAGAGAGTCCGAAGACATGACCACTTCGACAAAAATAAATTGATTTCCAACCCTCAATGAGCAAATTTCTCATAAAATTCTGCAGTTACAGTGTCTCCTAAGGAAAAGAAAATAATAATACCAGGTTCTGGACTTTTGGAGCCCTCACCTCTAGAGAGTACTGGGTGACCCAAGTTGAGTAATAGCTGCCATCTTGAACCAGCAGCAAGCACACCCATGCCCTATTGTTTCACTCCCAGACTATTTCACGAATTTACAGTATTGGCCTGAGCCCTGCTGGCATTTTACTTTGCTACCCTTGACAAGCACCAAAGTATTAGCTGCAAATATCACCGGATAGTGTGATGGTTGCTGATTTTTTTTTTTAATCAGCATATTACCTAACTGTATTTTCTTTTCTTTTCTTTTTTTTTTTGCTGTCTTTTATTTTTGTTTGTGTGTGTTGCTTTTATAATAAAAGAAAATGTACACTTTTTTTTAAAGCTATCAATTCCACAAATATTGAGGGAGGAGCTGTGGCTTGGCAGGAGTCCCTGTGAAAAGATCCAAGGGTTTTATTGAAGTCAGGCTCAATGTGAGCCAAGTTCATGACACAGCAGCAAGAAAACAAAACAACAAAACCAAACCCTAACGGATTATTGGAAGCCATGGCCTCATGGTGCTCAGCATGGGTCAGGCCTGATTGGGAGTATAAGTCACATTTTATTGGAGAAACGATAAACTAGAAAGTGTTTGCTGCTGGGAAACCAAGATAGAAGGAGTTTAGAAGTCAAATCATGTGATGAGTGGTTAGGAGAAAATAGACATTTTTAGCTTGAGTTTCTGTAGAAAAACCAAAGAGACATGTGATCGCTGTCTTCAGGATTTGGAAAGATGAAATGTGGTTAAGACAATGTTTGCTTATTCACCATCAATGTCCAAGGCAGGGAAAGCACCAGAGAGAATGATAGAAAACAGGAATTTTTAAAAACACAACTTTAGGCAAAGGGCAGGTGCCTTGAAATCTTCAGGCAGAGACATGTGGCAGCCTATTTTAGGTGAAACTTTGATAGAGATGGCCTCAACGCACCCTTCAGATCCAGGGCCTACTTTTCCTCTGCCTGGGTGCAGGACTGTTCACAACTGCACAGGTGCAGCCCCCTGGGATGGTGGCGAGAAGAGGGGATGCCTTTCAGCCTTCAGGACCACAAGAAGCAGGACTGCCAATGGCTAATCTGCCTCGGTTTCCCAAAAGCAACATCTTTTGTGAGGTGGAACCCAGTGCATTTTCTGGAATGCAAAGTAAGTACAAGGTATACCAGCTCTATTTGTGTCAAAACATAGAAATATCCTAGACACACCTATGGGAGAAGGGCTCTGAGAGTTCATACTGTGTTAGGCTAGAGGGTATAGTGTCAGAACTGCCAGAAAAATCGTCCCCAGGTTTAGATGGCATTGGGCATTTGCTTCAATGGTCAGAATTCTCATTTCATTTCCTTATTTAACCTAAATCCTGGAGTCTTATATTTTTAAGATGCTGAGCCCTGTAGCCCAGCAGTCTATCCTAACTCAAGCGCAGATGTCAGAGGTTCCTTAAAGGATAATCAATGCATTCTCTTTTAGATGAAAAGAAGTGGGTCATATCTGAAAAGTCCCTGCTATCCCTCCTTCCAGAGTAAGCAATTTTCTGGTGAAGCACTGAAAAAATAAAAATATTCTGAATCTTAGTGCCAGGATGAGGAGATGAGTATTGCCATGAGGAAGTTTACCACGGGAACAAACACCTAAAGCTACAGATTCAAGATATGTATGAGTCAGCTGCTAAGGGAGAGTGGTCAGGTAATTTTGCAGAGGACCAGCGTCTTACCTAGAGATATGTTACCTGAGGATCTTACCTAGAGGTCTCGACCACACATACCCCTCCTAAGTATGAAAAGTGGGTAAGGAAGTAGGCAAACCTTTGGAGTACTAGGAGCTGGGTTCAGAAATTGACATAATCCTAGGTTCAGGCTTAGTTATTCTTCCTCTTTCCTTCTCTATCCATCCCAGTCCTTCTCTTTCTGGCTCTGTGCTCTGGCTACATCCCAAACTGGCTGGTTCCTAGTTCCCAGTGGGACCTACTGGGAAGAAGATTAGGGTGTAGGAGAAATAAGTTGTGCTCCCTCTCTACTTTGCATTTTTGGCAGTGGTATCCCTCCATTGCTACCACTACTATCAGTTGGCCTCCCCTCTTGGGATCCAAGTCTTGCCCCTCAGAACTCAAAGTGGTTCTGCCATGCGTGGGTTCCCAGGACCTCAGCAGCCTATTGGTCTCTAACCCCTTGAACTTGATTCTGTTTCTTATCAGAGCCTGGCTGGTACAGCTGCTCTCTGGATGTGTGACCTTAATTATTTTTAGTCTCACTTATCTCATTTGTGAAATTAAGATCAAACCCGTTATGATCATTTGTTGCCCGAGTCTCTGCTGTCTTATTCGTTATCCTAACTGTTGGAGGGAGGAACACTTCTTCCACAGTGATGTTTGAGCATGTGATTGATCTTGTAGTCAAGATCAGCCAATAAGAACATAATGATGATTAGTTCTAGGGTGATCTCATGAGCCAACTGGGGCCAATGAGATACTGGCTAAGATTTGGGCCTATGAACTGAGGGATTCTTTTTTGCCCTAATCTTGGAGTTGTACAGATGTAAGAATGGAGCTCTTGGAGATCATGATGAGAGAACCTGCCTGAGAGTAGCCACAAAGAAACAAAGCAGGACCAGAAAAAATGAAGAGAAAAGATGTCAAAGAACTTGTTTGGTCTCCTGGATACAGCCACACCTTCACTCCACAAGCTGAGCTTTTTATGGAATAAGCCAACAAATTCTCTCTTTTTGTTTAAAACCATTGGAATTGGATTTTATGTCACTTTCCACAAAAGGTCCTAACTGATATAAAAATACTTACTTTGTAGAGTTGCAGTGAGGATTGGAAATTAGATATATAAAGTATTCACTTCAGTTCTAGCAAAGTATTCATCATCATTCTTTCAAAGGCACAGAGACCTAATCTGTTATATGAAACAACTGTATTGGCTTTTCAAGTTTAAAAAAAAAAAAGATCTTGGAAATCATCTGGATTTGAAGGGCAAGGATTGAGTAATGCTCCCTAAGAAAGAGAGACAATCATTATCGTCTGGGTGGCCTCAATCTGTAATCCCAGATCTGGAACTGTGAACTATAATCTGGCATGAAATTCCATAATCACCTAACCAGTATGTTATAGGCAAGACTAATATGCTCAAGGGGGTAATGGGCCCAAACAATTTCTAAGTACTCTATCATTTCTAGAATGTCCAGGTGAGAGTGTGAGGGTAGCATGTTACTTGCAGTAGCATCTCATGGTGTCACTGACAGTCATGGGTGATTTGAGGAAGATCTTACCAGAACTTTGAAGACTAAATCTCTCCTCTTTACCATCAGCTCATTCATGGAACTTATTCTCTCCCTTCTCCTCATTCTCCTCCTGTGTGCTTCCATATAACATTGTTGCGGCCTGTTCTGTGTTCTTAAACAGAAATGAGAGTCTGAGGAGAGCAGGGACAGCGTACACTCATCTTTTATCATTTTCTTCATTCATTCATTCATTCGTTCACTTATCCATTCATTCATTCTTTCATTTTCAGAATTGAATTGAATTGGAGGGGATGGTTCTGATTCTACAGGGTTGAACTCCTGGTTTTATGCAGATACTCAAGTGAAGGTGTTCCCAAGGCAGAGACTCAGACCAGAGGAATGAATCTACTTTTCAAAGCTGATTCTGGGGTTCCATGCAGAAAGGACATTTGGAAGCCAAGGGTGAGAAGGGGATCTCAGGGATAGTTCAGATGAAGGAGGAAAGAAAACCATCTTTTAGGGTGAATGGCACAGAAAGTAGCATTATGTCAGTATGGGAGAAGGGAAGATTATGTCTTGGAAATTGTCTTCCATAATTGGATGTTGGATCTCTTGCCCTGTATCTGCCTCACACCCCCCCACCTCAGCTGAAAATTTCCCTTCCACTCTACCCCAGGGTGCAGAAAATGCAGGGGGAATTTCCAAAACTCTAGACTGCTGGGCCATGGCTCAGGGGGGTACTGGTGAGAAGAGGCTTTAGCGCTCAGTATGAATATAAACCTGGGCTTCATCTCTATAGCTTGAGAGTCAACCCATGGCCCTTCACATGTTCAAGGTATGTCAGACCCCCTGATCCCCAGCAAGTTTATACACTGACAGTCTCTGATGTTCTGGTTTTTTGTTGTTGTTGTTGTTTTGTTTTGTTTTGTTTTGTTTTGTTTGCCATTTGGGATGTTCTTTAGTTTATGTAGGTTCTCTTCCATGGTTGGCCAGAAGGCAGGGGGTAGCATGGAAGAGGCCAGTGCAAACTGCTCTTCCTCAGGTCTCTTCCCTGACACACACACATGTGGGGATTGTCCAGGACCTCTCCACCTTCTGATTTCTCTTTTTATCTAGGGATATCCACAGCAGGGCATGGAGGTCTAAGCCTTGGAAAATCCTAAAAAGAGTAATAATAATGATGATGATGCTAGCATTAACCCTTGTTGGGTGCACAGTCTGTGTACGCTAGACTCTGTTAGGAGAACTTTCCATGTGGTTTTCCCTAAAGCTCCATGAGAGAGGTACAACCAGGAGTAAATGAGGCACCCAGAGGTTAATGACTTGTCTGAGGTTGCAGAATTGCTGAAGTAGCAGGATTAGATCTCATGCATCTGGCTCCTGAGCCATGTACAGAGCCCAAATCCACGCCATTGGTGCTCCAGCTGCCACCTCCCCCTCCCCACCCCTTCTAGCCTCTATAGATCATCTACACCATGCTGTCCTCGCCCAGCAAACACCACACCAAAGCACTTTCTCTGTGGCTGGGTTCCCACCTGGTGAGAACACACTAGCACTGGAGCTGGAATGAGACTCTTAACTACAACTGGAGGAACGGATTTGCTTTTGTCAGATCACGGCTATATTTGTAAAGGCATTCAAAGAACTAGCTCAAATCTCCTTGTTCTTGGAATAAAGTACAACTATTTCTTTTTCTATAAATATCCATGAAATAAAAAATGAGGGAAAATAATTTAATACTTTATTTTATAAAATTAAGTAATCAAATTCCTCCTAAAAGGAGAACATGGCTAGATTTATAAATGTCCTTCATACTATTTTTAGCACTTAAAAGCATTTTAAAAACACAATCACTTGACATTTCCTAATTTTACTGTTTGAATATTTAGAGTAGAAATTACATTTTTCTTACATTTTCATTCTCTTTGTTGACTCATGTGAAAGGTGTCTGATACTTCAAATTGCCAAATCTGCCTTCATTGGTTTAGTTGTTTCTCAACACTAGACCATCTTAAAATATTCCTATAAATATTCAATTACATAAAAAATATCCCCCATATTGTAAATACAAAGACAAGTTTATAAAGTTCTCAATGGTATGATTCCATTTTTGTAAAAAGAGTTAAAATATGTATGAATACATAAATACAAAGAGAAACAAATTGAAAAAGTGTGTATCAGACTATTAAGAGTAATTTTATCAGAGAACTTTATATCTGAGGATTGACATTATGGAAGGTGGATAATTCTTATTTTTCTTTATATCTGCTTTCTGAATTTTCTGCATTATGTTTACAATGAGAAAAGAAACACATTATTCTTTATACTAAGAACTAAATTTTGAGTGCCAGACAGTAACCTAGGTGCTTTCCAAGTTTTAATTTGTTGTAATTCTCATATCAGCTCTTTGCAGGGGGCAGTGTTAATCTTCCCATGTTACCTATGAGGAATCTGGGGCAGAGGGCAGTTGCATAGGGTGAGACAGCCGGGCTTCAGACCTGTGCTCTGAACCACTTCGGGTCTGGACTCACTGAAGCAGTAAGTCTCCCACTAAACCATGTGTGCTTTCCTTAGACTCCCACAGGAAATGGTCCCTATGCTCTCCGTTTCATTTTATCATTTAAAGTCTTTTGACCTGGAACCAGCCTTGACTTAATGTTGGCCAGGCAGTCCACTCATACTTCCTGAATATTTAGATTGTGGTATCTCTCAGAAGCAGAACACTCAGATACAAATAGAAAACTAATATCACAGATCAGCAGATGCAATGTTCCAAATGTGGGTGCTCCAGGGGTCAAAGGAGGGAGAGAAAGCACTAGGACAAAGATCAGCACAACCTCATCATTTGAAGATATCCACTGCAATGTGTTAGTGTATTTATTTCCAGTCCTTCCTCTCCTAACCGTCCTTGATTTAATGCTGATGAGACAGTCTATTCCTATCTATCTAGAATATTTAGTTTACAATTTCCCTAAGAAAGAATAAGCCTCCCTCCTTTGTGTTTCCTATCTGATTGTGTGTCCATCTATCTCTATATCAATATTTCTTTCCATTATCCTTTATCTGTTTTTATATTGATCTACCTACAAACATACTTTCTTTTTAAATTTCTTTGGAAATAATTTCAAACGTATAAGCAAGTTGTAAGAACATGACACTCTCATAAAGACAAAGTGAGATTGCATTATACGTTGTTTTGTAACCTGCTATTTTATTTAATAATCTATAGATATTTTTTCACATTCATGGTTCTTGCTTTTTTGTTTCTTTTTACAACAATCTGAATGTTAATTGCATAATGGTATTTCATTATTTGGATATGAAACTAATTTATTTTTTCAACCTCATTCTGTTGTATATTTAATTGCTTCTGATTTCTTTGCTATTATAAATAATATAAGGAACTAGCTTGATTATAAATCATTTCATAATCTATGATTTTGTTAAAATAATCCCTAGAAGTCCAATACTTAAAACAGATTTATGTTTATTATTGTAGATTTTAATACATGTTGCCAAATTGTCCCTTCAAAATTCTTAACAATGGACACTCACTAGCAGGTTATGAGGACACCTGGGGTTTTTTGCCTATTGGGCATTGCAGGTTTTGTTTTTTTGTTTTTACTATGTTCAGTTAGCCAAGATATAGCACATTTTTAGTTTTTGATATAGTGTTCAACAATTCATTAGCAGTTTTTAAAGATGCTTCACAAGTTATGAATAAAGCTACTACAACATTATAAATATTGTTGTGAGGATTTGCTGAAGAGACTGTCTTTGCTCAATTCTATTGCCATTGCTTCTTTGTCCAAGATTAGTTGACATATTTATGTGAGTTTACTTCCGGGCTCTCTATTCTGTTGCATTGATTTATTGATCTATTCTTTCACCAATACCACACCATTCTTATTACTGTAGTTTTATATATATCTTAAAGTCAGTTGGCATCACTCCTTCAACTTTTTTTTTCTCCTTCAATATTGTGTTGATCATTATGGGTCTTTGCTTCTCCATATAAACTTTAGAATAAGTTTGTCAATACCTACAAAATAATTTGCCAGAATTCTGATTGAGAGTGCATTGAATCTGTAGGTCAAGTTGGGAAGGACTGACATCTTTATTTTTATTTATTTTTTTAGATTTTATTTATTTGACACACACAGAGAGAGAGAGAGAAAGGGAACACAAGCAGGGGGAGTGGGAGAGGAAGAAACAGGCTCCCTGCTGAGCAGGGAGCCCAATGTGGGGCTCAATCCCAGGACCCTGGGATCATGACCTGAGCCGAAAGCAGACGCTTAACGACTGAGCCACCCAGGCGCCCTGGGAAGGACTGACTTCTTGATCATATTGAGTCTTCTTATCCATGAACATGGAATATCTCTTCATTTATCTAGTTTTTCTAAGATTTCTTTTATCACAGTTCTGTAGCTTTACTCATATGGGTATTTTATATATATACATATATATGTATATATTCTGTTAAATTTATACATAAATATTTCATTAGGGGGTACTGATATAATTTTTTTTTTTTTACTTTCACATTCCATTCATTCATTGTTGGTCTAGAGACTTTACATGAGAGGAAACAAAAGAACACACACATACTCTGAAAGAAATAAAGTCAAGATGATGGACTATGATTCTAATAGCTCAAGGAATCTTTGGTGTCAATGTCGTCTAGCCAAAACCCGCCATAAACATGCTGAATTATGCTCACTGCAATAAAGGAGAATGTACTCCATGGAGATAATGTGGCATGGCATTAAGAGGACATTAGAAGACTTACCATAGGATTTGGAGATTTCTTGTCTTAAGTGATTTTGGAGAAGCTTGGCAGACACAGGATACCAAATGATCTAAAGTAAAGGAAGTAATGTAAAGAAAGGTTGGGTTGGAATAAGGGTGGATATTCCTTGGGAAGCCTTATCAGTACAGATATGGAGGTGGGAGCAAGAACAGTATTGGGTGTGGGACAGTGAGAAAAAACCCAAGCAAAACCAAATAAGCAGGTCCACCAAGTCAGGTAGGGCTGCAGGGTGAGGCCAGGTTTGCGGGGTCCTGATTATCCAGCAGAGCCAGGTGGGTTTGGGGCAATGAACATGTGGTATCCAAAGACCCCTCCTTCATGTATGGTTAGGGGACAGAGGCATTTTCATTCCATACTCTAAATAAATGGAACATTCTATGTTGATCCAGGTTTGTGATAAATAAAAAAAGAAACCGACTGGCTTAGAGGTTTTAAAACATTCCGGATTTTGTTTATACAGAGAAGAATTTTTCAAAGGCCAAACTTCCATTGCTGTAATCACCTTTATATATCTATGTCCAGTATT
>PISX010002287.1:106944-164468 GCA_004024625.1 Mellivora capensis
ATCTCTCTCTCTGTCAAATGAATAAATAAAATCTTAAAAAAAAAACTTGCTTACAAATATTGATGGGAAATAACACACCATTAAAACAGTAAAATCTCATTTTTTAGATTAAAAATATGTATATAACACACAGAAAAGGTATACGGAATATATAGCCATTGTTTTCTTTAGGGACAGAATTACAGATTGTTTTAATTTTCCCTTTTGACTTAGTTCTATTTTTAAATTTTCCACAAGAAATATGTATCCCTTGTGCAATTTTTCTTCAAACTAGTGTCCAAGGACAAAAAGAATGTGGGTACAGATGCGATGTTAAAAAATGGTTATGCTTGGGACAGAATCAGAAAGGGATTTTATCATTATAACAGAGAGATGGGAAAAATAATATAAATATTTTTCACTACAAGAAGAACATTATAGTGAAATTATAACCAAATCATTCTCTTAGAAAAACAGTTGTGACAACTTTGGATAAGTCACCTAAACTTCTGGACATTATTCTCCCATATATAAATGAAAAGCTCAATAATCTTAAGTGTCCTTTCTTAGCTTGAAAAAAATTACTATGACTGCCACATTTCTCAATAGTCTTGGGACTTGATGAATTAATTCCTGCTACCTTTCTAACTCAATGCCTAAGGAATGTTCTGATCCTCACCAACATGCCCAGAAAAAGAAAAAATATCTAAGAGAGGTAACCTTAATGAAGCAAGGAGAACCAGTATGATCTTTCTTAAAACATGGGAGTTACTTAGGCCCTGGGATTAACTTAACTATTGCAATTGCCAGGGAAAACTCAAGTTAATCGCTGGATTTTCTAATTGCAGACAGCATTGTACCTTCTTGCATGCATCCCCTTTCCCTTTTGTTTCAGGAAAGTTCTTCATCCTTGGATGTTTGCCAGGCAGAATGTGCTTTGTCTTTGGAGCCACTATTTGGCAAGATCTAGTTGACAAAATGAGAAGATAATGGGAAATCAGTGCCCCAACCCAACACCCTTTCATATCCTTTTCCTTAAACTTTCTCAATTGTTACGATGTCTGCCAACTTTGTCCTAACTCTTCCCACTCTTAAGGTTTAGCATTCATTTTTCTCCATGAAGCATTACCCCAATTATTTTCCCCACAAAAAAGAAAAACAAAACAAAACAGAACAAAAAAACCTTGTAAAGGAGTTTCTAGGCACTTATTGCCAATACCACACAATTTAACACATGCTACCTTTTGGTCTATGGTATCAACTATTTATTTACACAAGCCTTTTCACTCCTGTTGGGATTTAAAGACCTCAGTAATAAAGACAAAGCCCTTAACTTTTCTTACTATTCCAGTAATTCCTGACACATCATTCATGTCACAAAAGATGGTAAAAGATATTTTTTGATTGACGAAAGTCACCTATTAATGATCAATTTCATCTGTAGCAGGTATAGAAAAAGACCAACAAGTAGAATTAAAGGTTCAACTTCATGATTTTCTGTTTTAGGAAAAGCGAATCTGTCTCCACCATCACAAACACTACTTAGCCTCTCTCCCAATAATCCAGCAGGTGTCTTAGGGAGACTAGACTAACTTGGCTACTTGTTAAAGACTTAACAGAAAGCAAGCTGTAAAGAAGGAACATGGAAGGTATCTGGATGCCTTGAGAAATCAGAAAAAAAAGAAAAGTTATGTATGGATTTTGGACCATGATAGAAGCAGAAAACTGGGAGATTTCTTAGAAATAATCTATGAAATCACCAGTTTACAGAAGAACAAAGTAAAACTCAGAGACTGGTTTGCCTCTTCAGTCCAGGATTTTTCCTACTCTGGTCATGATTTATTTTTTCCTATGGTATTCTGATGAAACAGGATGCACTCAGTAATTGTAGCCACTTTCCATCAGGAGGCAATACATCCTAGATGAAGGAAGAGTATGTGATGGAATGTTCCAGCTCCCCTCATTTCCATGATACACTGCTTCTCTTTCTCCATGCCAGTTAGTATGATTCTACTTTTATATTCCACAGTTCCAAAATCAACATTTAGATTAAAGCTAAATAATCCAAGTGAAGGAACATATCACTAGTCAACTTCAGGTTAATATTAAGAATGACTCATGAAGCAATTCCAGGGAACTGAAAACATCGTATGTTATGGTAGCGGTCTGGACGAGTGGGCTTGAAACCCTTCATGGACATTCTCTAAGGCCTAAAAATATGTTTTGTTAAACAATCTTCTAAAATGGTGCTGTTAACTTAATCAGTTCTTATCAAAGTTAAATTGTTGCATTTGGTTGCGTGTGGTCTGCTGGAAATGGTGTAGTCATCCAAGACGTAGGCAATCTGACTTTTCTCCATGTTGTTGTGGTGGGAACAGCTGGAGAGCTCATGGTTATTATTAGACAGCCGATGTGAGGAATTCAGTCATTACTTATTGAGATTTTCTACATTTTTAGAAAATTTTAGGCAGCTAAGGAGAAATTATTTTATTAGCCAGGAACTCCTCTGTTAGTTTGAGCTCCTGTTAGCTTGGTTTGGGTGAAACAGCAAAGTAAAGTATCTAGAAAAGCTCTGACTTAGTATGTTGTATATCGTACAAGGTACTTGCTGAGTAACTCATTTCACACCTATAAAATAGGACACTAATTTTACTTCTTCACTAATTGATTCAATAAATCAGCACTATGTGAGTCATCATTGCAAGAACAAACAGCAAACATTCTGCTTTTCCCGTTGAATTTCCAGTAGGGGGTTGAAAAGAGATCTAGAGGGAGAATAGATAGTCCCCATGCTAACATATCTGAAAGAGGCTAGAATGACAGTCTCCTCCAGATCCTTTTCATCAGCTTCACTCCTCCTCCAAAAAGCAGGATATGGGGATTACTGTCCCTATTTTCAGATGAGAAAAGTGAAGCTTTGGGAGAGGGAGTCATTTGTCTAAAATCCCCTCTGGTGAGATGGAGCAAAGGACCCAAGGGTGGTGTTCACATGTAAAAGCTCATGAATAGGGCGACTGGGGGCTCAGTCAGTTAAGCATCTGACTTCCACTCGGGTGGTGATCCTGGGGTCCTGGGATGGAGCCCCGCGCCAGGCTCCCTGCTCAACAGGTAGTCTTCTTGTCCCTCTGCCCCTCCAACACCACCCCCCCCAAATACTCTCTCTTGCTCACTCTTTCTCTCAAATAAATAAAATCTTAAAAAAAAAAACAACCTCATGAAGTTTCTGCCATATTTCACTGCTTGTCTTATGCTAAAGCCAACCTAACCCCATCCACCCCAACCAAACCAAAGACAGATCTGCTCGAATGTCATTAACACTCATGAAGCAAAGATAAAGGGAACCCACGTACAGGCCCCTTTCACATCAGGACTACTTTTAAAAACCTCCAGTAACCAAAAAACTAAACATGAGTAACTCTTCTCAGTTTGGTGGGTTCATTCAAAGTGGGTAATGTATGTAAATATGATATCTAGAGCTTATTTAAGTTTCTGATAACTATGTGTAAATATCCCATTTAAGAATTGCAAGGCTTATGGGCAGAGGACCAACTTCTTCCCTTTCTGTTTGAACCAAAGCTTCATCTTTCACACAATAACAGTATTTCCCAAACTGTACTTTGATGTTAATATGTGAACAGAGAGAGGGAGAAAATAAAATAAAATTTGGGTGGCCTGGGTGACTTAGTCGATTAAGCAGCTGACTCTCGATTTCAACTCAGGTCAAGCTCTCAGGGTCCTGGAATCAAGCCCCTGCAACACACTCAGTGCTCACTGGGGAGTCTGCTTGAGGATTCTTTCTTTCCTTGCCCTCTGCCCCTCCTCCTGCTCATATATGTGTACACACACACTCTCTCCCTCCCAAATAAATGCATAAATCTTAAAAAAATAAAATAAAAATTTAAAAGCAAGATGAGATAGGTATCTGGGTGGCTCAACTGGTTAAGCATCTGACTCTTGATTTCAGCTCAGGTCATGATCTCAGGGTCATGAGATCAAGCCCTATGTTGGGCTCTGTGCTGGGTGTGGAGCCTGCTCGGGATTTTCTCTTCCTCTCCCTCTGCCCCTCCCCCCTACTCGTGCACATTCTTTCTCTCTCTAAAAAAAAGAAAGATGGGAAACCATTAGGATGTATGTAGTACATGTTACTCTATTGTCAGACATCTATGAATATCTTATGTTTTATGAGGACATATTTTAGAAAACACTGCCCAATATAACAATTTTGAAGTTGTCCCCTGGAGATCCTAAAGTCTCAGGATTTTCAAGTTTTGCAATATTTAGGAAGAGAGTGATATCTATGACTAGAGACCTTGTGATAAATACCTGGAGAAACACTTCCAAAATGAACTAGAGTTCTGTTAATTTAAGTCAAAAAATGTGTATATAATGCTTGTTGAAGAAATCTTCAATAATACAACTATATTGTCCCATGACTGGTGTTCCTTTATGACTCAGGACTTCTCTGACTATCATATCTAAAGCTCTTTTCACCTCCTCCCATTTCTTGAGTCAATTTCTGTCATATCATCCTGTTTAACTTTCCTCAAAGCACTTAATCCTTATCTGAAGTTATCTTGCCAGTTTGTCCATACTTAGAATTAGATTCTTGAAAATTGAGACTTGTTTATGTTTCCAGAAACTACCATAGTGCCAAGTTTATAGAGAATAAATTAAAGTTGTTTCATTCATTCATTCAACAAATATTTACTAAACAGTTATCATGTACCCCAAACTTTTCCGGTCTGGACACAATAAAACCGATGGCAGTTTGTTCCTTGAATTGTTTGTATACTGGATATTTTTAAAAAATTATATGACTCCACTTCCTTTGGGAATAGAATATTTTTTTTTAAAGATTTTATTTATTTATTTGTCAGAGACAGAGCGAGAGAGAGCAAGCGAGCACAGGCAGACAGAGTGGCAGGCAGAGGGAGAAGCAGGCTCCCTGCCGAGCAAGGAGCCCAATGTGGGACTCGATCCCAGGATACTGGGATCATGACCTGAACCGAAGGTAGCCGCTTAACCAACTGAGCCACCCAGGCGTCCCGGGAATAGAATATTTTAAGCCAATGTAATTATTATTTAAAAATTCAAATTATCAGTAACTAATATACCTAATTCTGTAAAAATGAATTTCTGTATGACTTGTTTTCTTTGTAGTTTGTTGTCATTTGTTGAAAGTTGAAGAGCCAACAGGGTGCCTGGGTGGTTCAGTTGGTTAAAGCATCCGACTCTTGATTTCAGCTCAAGTCATTATCTCTGGGTGGTGGAATGAGCCCCATGCTGGGTGTAGAGTCTGCTTAAGATTCTCTCCTTCTGCTCCTCCCCTGCTCTCTCTCTAAAGAAAAAGAAAAAAGAGGAGGAGGAAGAGGAAGAGGAAGAGAAGGAGAAAGGAAGGAAGGAAGGAAGGAAGGGAGGAAGGAGAAAGAAAGAAAGTAAGGGTCAAAATATCTATTTATATTACCTCATTTCATCTTGCCAATTAGCCTGTGGAGGTGGAAACTATTACTGTTAGTGGAGACTATTACCTCTATTTGACACATGAGGAAATTGAGGTTATGGAAATAATTACCCAAGACATTTAATTAGGAGATAGATAGTGTCTGAATATAAGCCCAGAGGCTCTGAAATAAAGCCCACCTCCTTTTTTTACCACACTTACTGCCTTCTTACAGTATTAGTATAGCCCAACTGTTATTTATAGGGGAAAAGTTCAAAAGCACCCAAAATGACTAAGTCAATAGGACTTTGTGTTCCATTTTGTAAGCAGGTAAATTCTCTCTGATTTTTATTTTTTGCACTTATGTTCCGTTTCTGAGCTCTGGGCAGTGTTTCTTCTTACCTCCCAAAGATCCTGTCAGAACCGTAAGGAGGTAGCCTGTGTCACCTCAGAGGCGGTGACTTCTGTGTTTCTGACACCTCCTGTTTTCCTGGTGAATAAAACCGGGCAGGGCGTTTCATTATAGGGATGCTGCAAGGGGAAGATAAAACCAACAAGGAGCTGAAGGCACTCACAGAAAAGAGGGAGGTTAGGAGAAAAAAAAGGCAAGCTCAAAATGAGCTAAATTTAGAAATCATTTGGCGTTTCATTGTTCAAGCTATGGAATTCGTCTTGTGTTCCATCAGTCCAAGTTCTGCCACTAACTTGATGTGTGGCCTTATCTGGTGTCTTTGTCCTTCTCTGTGTCAGGTTGGTGACACTCTGGAATGTCAAGCCCGTCTTGGACTGATGACCTTGGATGTCCTTAATGGTACGTAGTGAGCCCTTGTATGTTTACATCACTGTTATTTTGGAATTTTCCTTATATGAAGCCAAATATAATGCTAACTGAGACAATTGGTGTACATTTTTTTTTAGATTTTATATATTTATTTGAGAGAGAGAGCACAAGCAGGGGGAGGGGCAATGGGAGAGGGAGAAGGGAGAAGCAAACTCCCTTCTGAGCAGGGAGCCCAAATGGAGGCTTGATCCCAGGACCCTTGGATCATGACCTGAGCAGGAGGCAGACATTTCACTGACTGAGCCACCCAGGCGCCCCATGGTGTACATTTTTAGTATTAAAAAAAGTCCAATTTGAAGAACTCCATGAGACTTTACCAAACACTCAAAGAAGTAAAAAAGTGGTGATGGAAATAGTGATGAGGAAAGGGAGAAGAAAAAGGAGAAGGAGGAAGGTAGGGAGGAGTGGGGGTGGAGCAAGGGAAGAGGAACTACAGGAACAGGAAGAACAGCAGCAAACAAAACTAGAAAAAGTTCCCTTCCCTATATAGACTGAAACTCTTCATTCTACATTTAAGTAATATTTTTCAAACTCTGAGTATCTTTGGAGGTCCCCTGGCTCATCAAATACAATTTTCCCCCAAAATTTCATTATTGCATTCTGCTGCCATTCCCCCGAAAACCCATAAAACCAAGGTTCAAAGTTCCTATTGCATATAATAAGCTAGTTAACATTTTTCTCTTTCAAGTTAATTTAACCAAACACATAGTTCATTCATTAACTAAATTTTATCAATTACTGCTCACTAATCCTAGTATTCTTTTTTTTTCTTAAAGATTTTATTTATTTATTTGAGAGAGAGGCAGTGAGAGAGAACATGAGCGAGGAGAAGGTCAGAGGGAGAAGCAGACTCCCCGTGGAGCTGGGAGCCGGATGCAGGACTCGATCCCGGGACTCCGGGATCATGACCTGAGCCGAAGGCAGTCATCCAACCAACTGAGCCACCCAGGCGTCCCTAATCCTAGTATTCTGCCAAGGTTTACCCTTTCCTCACTGAGGCCAAAAATCTGTCTGGAGTTGGTATCTGACTTCAACAGTTCTTTCAAGCTTCAATATCAAACTCCCTTCCTTCTGCCTCCTTGATGCCGCTATGTGGAATAAGTCGGTCCCCTCACGTGTCTCCGCATCCAGTCGTGTCCACAGCCAACTTGTTAAAGGAGCTGTAGCCGGATGATGGCCATTCCCTGAAGAGGATACTCACCCCACTGCTCACCCACCAGTGCTCGCCACACGGATATGCAGCGAGGACATAGGATTTGCTGTGGCCAGTGAAATGGGAGCAAAATAAAACTTGGGAAAAAGAAAGGTTTCTGTTTACCACAGTCTCTGGATTAGAAAAAGATCCCCTGGCAGAAAGAAAGAAGATGAAAGGGAAATAAGCAAGAGAGGTCACAGGGAAAATAGAGAGGGTTATGGGATCTGAAGGGAACTGGCTCAGGGTCTGAAGATGGCCTGGCTTCTTCTCTATCAACATCATGCATTAGCCACAGCCAGGGGCCAAAGAGGAGCCAACCTGGTATCCTACATTCCCACCTTGGGAGCCCTGTGCATCTCCTGGACTCAAGGGCTACACTACCTTTCCTTCCTGCTGGCATAGGATGAAGACTGTCTTTAGCACCAATCAGCATGATGACTATTTGTCAACGATGAGGATGGTCTTGGTCTGAGCCCTGTGTCTTTGCTTCAGCCCAGTCTGACTTGCCATGTGTGGAGGATCCCCTAACCTAGTCCCCCCTGGCAGCAGGTCCACTGCTCAAAGCTCTCATAAATCCCATGGAGCCCACCAAGCTTATAGATGGGGACTGAATGGTCAAGGGGAAGCCTCTAGACCTAAGACTTGGGGGGACTAGCCACATGTGGCCTGAGAGTCTCCCTAAACTGCAGTGCAATCATGTCTATCTTTGTTAAACTTGGACTTGCATCTCCAATTTTCTGGCTTAACAGCTGTCTTCAGGTTCCTGTGCCTTCAAGCGTCACTCCTGAAATATCATCCTTGGTTTCCTTCGAAGCTTCCACTGCCTGGAATGACCACACGGGGTCATTTCTTATCCTTTCATACCTGCGGCTGGTCTGGTCCTGGCTGGGCCAGCCTTCTCCACCTGCACTTCCCGGCTGCCGATGAGGTTTCTCCCTAGATGAAGAATTTGAGAGGAGTTAGCCAGCTTCTAAGCACTTCTAAGCAGTTTTGCATTTATGCTCTCCTCTCAACTAGAGAGAAACCTCTGGCAAAGGAGGAAAGAAAAAGCAAAGCAAAGAAAAAGAAAAAGAACAACAACAACAACAACAACAACAAAAACACAGAAAAAAAAAGAAAAGAAAAGAAAACCAAAAAACCACAACCTGGTAGGGTTTCACATGTGAAATCTTGTTTTTCCAAATCAGAGAGAAATAATTCTAGTGCCTCCTCTCCAACCCCATTCTGTTTTTGGCTTTTGAAGCTAGTGCTGTGTTTTTATTAATTTGCACCAAACAGATGCTTAGCAACAATCAAACATGCTGCATTAAATATAAAACTACTTTCTGAAGGAGTTCAGAATTACAAAAACAAGCTCATTGGGACATAGCCCTTGAAGAGCCGTATAAATAGAACATAAACATTTGAAGGATATATAAAGATATTTCACCACATTCCATTTATTGATGGATGAAAGGCAGTACATCAAATCAGATAAAATTTTAATCTGGTTTAAATTAATTTTGTTTCATTTTATGGTACTTGCACTCCAAACTAAGAAAACTCAGTTTAGTTTTCCTTATGGCATGGTATCAGAAACAATTTTCAAGTGATGCTGAAGTTTATTTAAATCTGATTCAGAGGACAGCACAGCATTTAAATTATATTACACAATTCTTATGTAAACGCATGGGGTTGGATATCTGCTGGAACTAACTATCCCCAAATTTTAGTGGCTTAACACTGTAAACGCTTATCCAGTACTCTCTTTACATTTCACTGTGGGTTGGGCTGGGGTGGGGGTGACCCTTTTCCACACATTCAGGGACCCCAACTTCTGTCCATGTGGGGCCTTAGAGCCATTCACAAAACCCAGATACAGCAAGAGAAGAGAGTGGTACATGGAAGGATTTTACTAGGTTTGGCCTACAAGTCTACCACTCAGGTCCAAAGTCCACTACTCAGAACTCAGTTACATGGCCACACCCAAGTGCAAGGAAGGCTAGGAAATGTAATGCCTCTTCTCCCAGAGGAAAGGAGAAACAGTTTGGTAGAAAAGTGTCTGGCATCTCAGGGAAGATGGGAAAAGGGTCCCGGGTCAGCGAAGGAAAATGGGAAACAGGAGCCAGGGGCACTGTATGAAGGGAAAGAGCACAAAGCAAGGGTCTGCAGCTTGACTTTTGTCTGTCCACGTGGAAGATGGGGATCTCGGCAGGAGAGCCTCCTCTGGACTCTGGAAGGTGTGGCTAGGATGCCCCCCGCTGGGAGGTGACACAAGTCCTTCAGCCACTCTGAGGGGATTTGATAACAGCTGTTCATTCTGCTTCCACTGTGTTTAAAGATGCTCTGTGTTCTTGTTCTATATTGAAATGTATTCATATAATCTACGATAAGGAAGCACGCCCCACATTTCACAGAGTCCCAGGAATAGGTGGTGTCTCTGCACGCGCACGCGCGTGCACTCGTGTGCTGGGGTTGTTGATAATGGATGGCTGTTGAGAAGGGAAGCAGACAGGAGCTGAGATCCAGCAGTCAGGGCAACGTTTCAGAGAAACGAACCGCCTGGGGGAACTGGTAGAAGGTTAAATGGACTTTCTCCCCCAGCTACATTATGCAGCACTATAAATGCTAGTTATTGCCTACTAGTGGCTGCTTTGTTGGAAATGAATCCTAAATTCTGTCTACTGCATTTGAGATCTACCGCACATAGATTCTGGAGATGGGTCCTGTGGGTTAGTGGAATGTTGATGGAATTTGCTAGATATTTGCTCAGTAAAATCACTGAAGCGTCTTGATAACATGGCTAGCAAGCTAGACAAAGTGAATCCTTTTCACTACGGTCCAAGTCTCCTTTCTCTGATTATTTGTTACTCCTCCCAAAGATTTAGGGAAAACAGATTTTTTTTTTTTTAAGTAAGAACTAAAAATGCACTAAATCAAACACCTGATGAACAGAACCGCTCCCCGATACTTAAATCATCTCAGATATGTTTGGGCTTATAAATTACCAGAAGAACTGATTGCCTATGTAGGGTTTAGAGGTGTGGGACTTTGAAAGGCTTCAACACAGTATCTGAATCATCTGTGTGACTCAGTCCTTCGGGGGGTAAAGTGTGGACAGTCATTAGAAAAGAAAGCAAAGTGGAAGCTAGCACACATCCGAGAGCCAAAATACCTAGATTGCAACCTGGCTTACCACCCACTGCCTGTGTGACTTGGGAAGTTTACTCAACCCTTCCGTGCCTCAGTTTCCTCTTTTGAAAATGGGAAGAATGTTGTACCTATATCATAGATCACAGAGTTGTAATGTGTACGTGATGTTAGAAGGGCTCTTGGGAGGGAGATAGTCTGAGTCCTCTATTAAAATGAACATTCTTGGGGTACCTGGGTGGCTCAGTTGGTTAAGCCACTGCCTTTGGCTCAGATTGTGATCCCAGAGTCCTGGGATTGAGTCCCTCATCTGGCTCCAGCTCTGCAGGGAGTCTGCTTCTCCCTCTGACTTTCTCCCGTCTCATGCTCTCTCTTCCTCTCTCTCTCAAATAAATAAAATCTTTAAAAATAAATAAATAAATAAATGACATTCTTGAGAGCAGAATGTGTTCTCTCTCCATCTTACTCTCTTTTTACCCAGTGCCAGACACTTTGTTGGCTTATTTTAGGTGAATGAATGAATGAATGAATATCCTCAAAGGTACTTTCTTGACTGACATTATGACACGGAAAACCTCAACAAAATTTCAATGTGTATAGTCTTACAAATTGGATTATGGTTTGGGGGCTCATCTAGAAACATTTTTATGAAGTACAGTCCATTTATGTTTCAGACCCTGACGTTTGGGGAATCATGCCTTGTTTTTATTTGATTTTTGTGCTTGTTTTTCCTTTTGGGCAGATGACAAATTAGCACAGCTTGAGAAGAGAATGCTGGAAATGCAACTGGGGGCTAGACAAGTCTTTTTGTCCTTTGTGTTTGGTGTTGGTCTTCACCTCACCTGAAAAGAGCATGTTCACGGGAGAGGCCATTGCAGGATTCACTGTGGCCTCTTCCCTAAGAGAAAGCAGAGCGGAGACATTCAGTCGGAGAAGAACTGAAACTGGTCCCAGCAAGCTGGCCAGGGCGAATGCAGAGGACGTGGGGTTCAGACACGAACTTTGTTTGTCTGAAACTGAAGTGAGAGGACATTTGTGACAGGAAGAACAGAGTGACAAGGCTTACAGCTCCTGGAGAAAAACACAGTGGGGTTCCTGAAAGTATGACAGCTAGAAATTTCCTAGGTCTAGTAGTGCCAAGGGCTGCAGTGAATATTGACTTCCATTTGCAGGGGAGGGTACGGGGTCAAGAAGTTGATCCAGAAACATTTTAATCATTGCAATGTCTTATCACCATACAGCACTGGATAGGTAGCAGAGTTCACAAAGTGATTCAGTCTAAGCTCTAGGGTGAGGTGGCTACTGTAATTAGCCTGCTGGGAAACTGTTGCTGAGAGAGACCAAGTAGGAAATGCACGAGCCAGGGCTGGGATGTAGGGGTTTGAGTCTAAACTCGGTTCTTTCCCCGGCTCGAAGCTGCCTTGTCTTTCTTCCTTTTGTGACAAATTATGCAGAAAAGCCTGTAGCTGGGACTTCTTTCCCCACAAATTCTGTTTGTAGTGGGCACCTGCTAATATAGTACCATACCACCGTCTCTCCTTAAAACTTAGCTATATTGTGGGTTTTATGAGGCTTCAAGACCAACTCTTAAAGAACAGGGAGAACGGAGGGTCAGGGACACCACAGAGCAGTTTGGAGAAGCAAAGAGAAGTATTCTTAACTAGAAAGATCTCCCTCTGTCCTGGCAAGCTGAGAGATAGGGCTGAGTCTGGGACAGCTGAGTCCTGAAGAGTTTGATGGAGATGTGAGAGCTCACGGGTTCTAGCTGTGCCCAGGGAGGCACAGAGGCTGGAAGAGGTCATGGGACTTTAGTGGGCAGCTATGATGGCCGCAGCAGACCAGAAACACTGGTGACTAGGCGGCACTTGACCCTTTTTCTACGCACCTGGGGACATCCCTAATTTCACTGTGATTCTGGGGATTAAGGGTCTTCACAATTAATTGTTTACAAAGAATTTGCAGCTGGCCCCAAAGAACAGGACTTCAGAATCTGAAGTCTGATGCTGTATAGAGTATTAAGTAAGTTGTGGTTTTTGGGTGGGGAGGGGCATCTGAGTGGCTCAGTCGGTTAAGCATCCGACTCTTGATTTCGGCTGGGGTCATGATCTCAGGGGTCATGAGATCAGCCTCACATCAGGCTCCTCGCTCCTGAGATTGAGCCCTGGTCTGACTCCACGCTCAGGGGGCAGCTGGCTTGAAATTTGCTCTCTCCCTTTCCCTCCGCGCCCCGCCCCTCCCGCTTGTAGGCACTCTCTCTTTCAAATAAATAAATAAATCTTAAAAAGAAAAAAGTTGTGTTTTTGCACATCTGTCTTGTGTTCTAAGAGTCATACTGCACTGCTTATTCTTCATCGAGATATAATTGACATACCACACAATTCACCCATTTAAAGTGTAAGAGTCAATGGCTTTTCATATATCCACAGAGATGTACGACCATCACCGCAACCAATTTAAAACACTTTTATGACCTCCGAAAGAAACCCTATGCCCCTTAGCAGTCACTCATTCAAGCATCTCACCCTTCCCTTCCCTCCACCCCAAGCCCTAGACAGTCATTAATCTACTTTCTCTCTTTTCAGGTTTGCCTTTCTGGATATTTCGTATAAATGGAATCATGCAATACATAGCCTTTTCTATCTGGCATCTTCACTTGACATGTTTTCCAGATTCATCCCTGTTGTAGCATTTACCAGTATTTGGAGAATGGCTGACAAAATGGAGGCTCTTCCCAAAGCTGACACAGCCATGGCCCCAGTTGAATGCCTGACCTACCAGAAGAGGCAATACAGAGTTCTTACTACACCATGGCCAACGGAGAGAGACAGCCACTTTGAACTCTTTAGCCCTGACATAGCAGTGATTTAGATACATAATATAAAATCCTAGGCTAGGGAAATAAATAGATGTGGGACCTCCAAGTATATTTCTCTTACCATTGTTTTATTTTTACCATTTTATCAAAGGTCAATGGATCTCCTGCGTCTGCATTCTTTTTTAAAGTACATCAACTTGTCAGCTAACATTTATCCTTACCAAGCAAGAATATGGAGATAAACACTAGCCCTGAGTGGCTGCAAATTCAGCTGAAATGCATATTATAGGCAAATATTGTGTTTCATTGTGGGCCTCAGCTGTTCAGGAAGACATGTCTGCCCGAAGAACACTCCCGCCATATTTAGCAGACCCTGCTAGGTCTTCTAAACTGCTTCCTTCAGCCCCTCCTGTCTCTCGACCCCAAACCTGCTAAACTAAGCTGTAAGCTGGTAGCTAAGCTTCAGAATCACTGTATTAGCCTGGAAGAGTTAATGCACTCCAGGGTACTTAATTTTCTCCTAGGGAGTCATCTGCTCATTGGTAGGAAATAGATGACTAAGCAATCATTATCAGCTCTGCAGGATAATTCTAGCACAGGGGAGCAAATAATCCAGAGGACAACATGCACACAAAGCTTATTTATTGTGAAATAAAAGAGGCAAGCAGCATTTTACTGAATATTAGAGGACAAATCATGACATCACTGATCACTCTGTTACTAGTGTCGTATGTTTTTCCTGGGGCATGACAGGTTTTCTTTTCATGGTTTCACAGTAAATATTTCAGACAGAAGTCCTAAGTAATACATTCAAATGCTTTTATTTGCCTTGACTTCACTTTACTTCTGTTTCTACCCAAAAAAATATTACCTCTTCACCTATAATTACTAATGTCTTGAATCAAGAGTACTTTGACCTTCATTAAAATACAAATCAATATATCAATCAGCATACCTTTACTGAAAAACCTTATACAGAAGGTGTTGTCCTGGTGTAGTTGAGCACAGAAAGAGTGTAAGACATGCTCCCCATCTGCACAGGTCTTAGAAAGTTATCATTTTATTCATTGTTTCAGCACTAGTCTTGTTTACCATAAAAAATTATATTAATAGAACTTTAGAATTGCAATTGCCAGTTGAGAATCATATTGAGAAAACTAAAAAAAATTCCAGAAATTATTGTTTTAATATTTTCTTAGAATCTAAGACTTTTAGCCTTTTTCAAAATAGAAATTTAAGTATGTGGCCTTCATAGTTTACTAAGATTTTCATTCAAGCGGCACTATTTCTATTTAAAGTTTAATACAGTTATGCATGAAACCAAATTGCAACTCCTGGGGAAATGCATCTTTTAAAAATCATTTAAACATCTTCTATAATCCATGTATTCAGACCTCGTATCGGTGAGAGTGATGTCAGATTCTTGGTCTACTCTTAAGTTACCAAACACACCTACCATTTAGACATGCTCTTGAACTAAATCCTAAAACAAAGTCAAGCAGTATGTTTTAGCAGAGCTCAGGTCTAGATGCTGCCAGGCTAGTGGATGGGGACAATCGCTCTTCCAGAAGGCCCCGGCCCTCTTTAGACCCAACAGATGTCATTTTCTTTGTTTAAATTCAATTCGGCATTGTCCTTCTGGCTGTTGGACACCCACCAAATGGAGAGGACTCTAAAAGCAGAAATGTAGAAGAAATATAGAAATTAAGAGACATAAGGTTTTAGACCAAAGGTTTATTCAAGTGTAGTTATCTCTAAAAGTACAAAGTCTAGGTTTAGAAGACCAGACGTGTTTGCTTTATGTGTCTTATAATGTCAAGAATCAATTTTAGGGGTGCCTGGGTGGCTCAGTGGATTAAGCCGCTGCCTTCGGCTCAGGTCATGATCTCGGGGTCCTGGGATCGAGTCCCGCATCAGGCTCTCTGCTCAGCAGGGAGCCTGCTTCCCTCTCTCTCTGCCTGCCTCTCTGTCTACTGTGATCTCTCTCTGTCAAATAAATAAATAAAAATTAAAAAAAAAATCAATTTTAGCTTTCCAATGAAGGAATGGACATTTGCAACCTGTTTTTATCAGCCTTGAGGGTGGGGGGAAATCAAGAACAGGGAAAAGACAATCAGTCCAATTTAAGTCATCAGTCTATTGTCAGGTTTGAATGCAACAGGACACAGAATGGGCTTCTTAACACGGAGATTCCTAGGGGAGTTGACAGAATGAGGTGCAGGGTTGTCATGGACTCCTTGAAATTGCAATTGCAAATTTGTGGGTATAAAAAGTTACATATTTTTCTAAAAAAGGGATCCATAGTTTTCGTGAGATTATCTAAGGACTCATGACCCCCCAAAAGGCAAAACAGAACAAAGCCAACCAAACAAACAAACAAAACTTCACTGTATTAGCAAAAATGTGCTTGCTTTTGCAGGAGAATTGAAGTTGGTCTTATAAATGCTCAAAATGAACAGCCCCCATTGCTAGCATCTGGACACTGCTGCCTAGTTGTGGATCTTGGAAAGCTTTATAGTATTAGTTAGTGCTTGGTTCTTAATGAGAGTTAAAATTAATTTCCTAAGACCCTTTGAGATAAAATAAAACACTGGGCTCCAGAAAAATTAAAATTGGGTGTTCTAGAATTTGATTTTTGCTACCATGACAAGTATACTTCTTTGGGGAAGCTGATTTCCAAGCCCAGAGATGCCCCCGTTCTTGACAAGAGTGTTCAGAACATGCCTTGGCAGCCCATCCCCTCCTATCTTATACAAGAGCTTAGTAATCTGAAGGTTATTTCCTGTATATTTTGATCACCTCATTTTACCTTATTAAAACAAGTCCAATAATGGCATGATTTTAATTTATCTCTTTCTAAAATAAGAATTATGAAATGAAATGCCCTTTGAGATCATGAGAATTCATTTAGACATACTTTTTACAAAATGAAATAATATTTATTTTTTTCCCTTTTTTGAGATATTTCTTTAAAAATGTTCTTAGTGGGGCACCTGGGTGGCCCAGCGGGTTAAGGCCTCTGCCTTATGCTCCAGTTGTGATCCCAGGGTCCTGGGACCGAGCCCCACCTCGGGCTCTCTGCTCCTCGGAAAGCCTGTTTCCTCCTCTCTCTCTGCCTGCCTCTCTGCCTACTTGTGATCTCTGTCTGTCAAATAAATAAATAAATAAATAAATAAATAAAATCTTTAAAAAAATATGTTTTTAGTATGTCAAAACAGAAATAGAATGTGTGTAGCTCAG
Source organism: Mellivora capensis (assembly GCA_004024625.1). Lineage (NCBI taxonomy): Eukaryota > Metazoa > Chordata > Mammalia > Carnivora > Mustelidae > Mellivora > Mellivora capensis. Next base: position 123,584 of record PISX010002287.1, read on the forward strand.
TATAATAAATATAACTAATAGAATTCTTAGCTAGGATGAGAGAACTGGGCAAAATCTTGCCTAAGAAACTGGTGAAAATTACTGATTGCTGGAGTTGGGTTTACATGGTTTTGACAAATGTCATCCTTCTGATCTGGTAAGGCATTTCTGTGTCCTCTCACTGGTGGGAAAATATTTGGATGGGGAATCAGTCCTGGGCAAAATTGTGACATCCAACTCAATGGACCAGGAACTGGTATTTTGTCAGTATATCCCTGGCCCTGATCTTCATTTTGATAATAAAACTATACTTGCTGAGAACCTTTGTGAAGGGTTTTTTGGTTTCCCTTTCATGGTAGGATTTTGAGGGCTCTTCATTGCTGGTAGTTAGTGTACTCAAAATAGAAGTGCAAAAGAAATCAGGAGAAAGTGCTGAAATGTGCATATTTATGAGTAATATAATATTGTCTGTGTCACTTAGGCACTTACATAATTTCTATTGAAATGTCACCCAAGAGTTTTATTTATCCCTCCATACATTAGCCTTATTATATCAAGAGTAAATCAAAGTACAACAGGCTACGGGAACAGCCCTGAAATTGCAATGCTTAATTTCTGAGCTTTATCCTCAGTTGAAACAGCGCATTTTATCCAGAGTCTTTAAAATGACTTCCAACATCTGGAATTGAATTGAACTTTCCCTATTGCCTAGGACAGTGGTCCTCAAAGAGTGTTATTCAGACCAGCAGCATCAACAGCACTGGGAACAGGATAAAAATGCAAGTTATTGCCCCTCCCTAGATGTCCCTAGATCAGGCACTGAAGGGGTGGGGGTCCAGTATTCTGATTCCAGGTCATTCTGATGTTTGCACGTGTTAGAAAGACGCTAGTCTAGGAGAACAGACGTATAGGAACACAGAGGAGTTCAATGACTAGACAATTCAATGGTCAGTGGTAGGAGTAAGGTCACAGCCTTTTCATTCTTGCTTACTGTCTTTACTGTTGCTCACTGTCTGCTCTTTTCTTCCATGCTGTTGCTTCCCAAATGGACTAAGGGCGATTACTTGCCTCTAAAACTGATGGTTCATTTTGGATCATTCATAGACACACCTCTTTAGGTAAATAAGCCCAAAATCAAGGCCATGTCAATTTAGCACAAGAAACAATGTCAAAAATTGGTGTATTCACTGGGGACCTCCTTAACACTGTAAGTGCTGGGAACACTGCTATTTGGTCCTGGTCTTGTGGTTCCATGTCATATAGGTCAGATCCAGAAGTAAGGGAATTAAGGGGTATCTTCTCAGTCTGGTTCCATGTAAGACACCTGTTAAGATTAAGCCTATGTAAGGAAATTAGCAGCTTATCTCTGGTAATTAAAACCAAGGTGTTAGAATTTATACCAAAATTAAAAACCGTGATATTTCAAATCCTGAAAACACTTACCTGTTTTGGTAATGGATCCAGAAGACTACAGTCATATTTATAAAGTATTAAAATAATACATATTTGAATCTGTAACAGAGCAAACCACCTGAAAAGAAAATATGAAATTATCACTCAGTTGTGAAAGATGCATAAATATCTACCAAGAGAGAATATCTAGAAAGCATGCATATTTCAGAGCAAGGATGCTCTTTTTCACTATATGAACTTTTATCATTAAAAGGATAGAATAACGAAGAACTCATTCTTTTCTTTTACAATACTGTCTACTCCAGAGGGTAGCTGGGATAATTAAATTGCTTAAAAATGTATGTAAAATGCTTAGCTAGTGGAAGCACTCAAAAAATGAGAGTCCAGGTTTCTCTTCAAAGTTTCATATCAGTGTTTCCCATCATGGTAGCCACTAGCTACCTGTGGCTATTTAAACTTAAATAAATTAAAATGAAACCAAATGAAAAATTTCAGTTCTTCAGTCATACTAGCCATATTTTAAGTACTCAATAGCCATATGTGGCTACTGATCTCCATACTGGACATTCCATATGTCCAGTATGGACATACTTCCATACTGGACATATCCAGTCCAAACTTCATGTGATTTTGCATGATCACATGAAGTTCTACTGGACACTTGTCTGATCTAGACTCCTACTGGCCACTAGAAATTACTGCCTAAATGTTCATAAGCAAATAACTACCCATAACTACCCTACCACTACCAAATTTCCCATAACTATCACATTTATTATTCCCTTTGTAACCCTTCACTCAGATGTCTCCAAACTTTTTGATCATACACCCTGATAATGAAATATTTGAGCACACCTGACAACATAGTGATAACTCATTTACTTATAAAGTATATACACATACTACTGTATTAGTTTACTATATACTTTGCAAGACACAGGCACACACAAAGAGAAACTTAAAATATAGAGAAGAGTATAAATGGAATTCTGCTATTTTTTCTTGCATCTCAGTGGGTTGTTTTGAGCTCTCCTTGGGGTAGGCAATGCCTTGTAGGGGTCCTAGCTCTTAATGAATACAATTGGTCCAAACAGGTCAGAAAATTTTAAGTCATCAGAGACTCAATCCTCTGTTTCACTCTCTATATCCAGTTAGGCACTGGGTCCTTTTGTTTTATCTTCTCAAGACTACCTGATCTCTCTCCTTATCTCTAGTCTCTCCACAACTGCCTCAGTGTGGTTCTTCATGATTGGTCTCCTGGATTACTAAGTTAGCTCAGCTTCCAGACTAATCTTCCTGTTTCCAGTTTCACTTCACTCTATTTTATCCTTCACTCTACCACTGGAGTGAACTTCCTAAAACAAAAATCTAAAACTATCCTCATCTGACACAGTCACAGACATAATCTGTCAATGCTTCCTATTTTCTTCCAAATGCCATAGGAGAACACAGACGGCCTTTGAAAATATGCCGCCTCTCTATCTCCCCAACTTCCTCCCCACTGACTCTTCTTTGAAACCCATGCTCCAGCCACCCTGTATACCTAACATCTCCTGAATGGTGACACACTCTGTTGCAGCTCAGTTTCCTCTGGAGGCATTCTCTGATCACTTGTTTCGAAAGCAAGGTACTCTTCCTCTCCATTTCTGTGGTCCCGTGTGCGCACCTCCGCCATAGCATCTATTGCACTGAATTGCAAGTGCTTATTAGCCATTTCTCTCCTAGAGGAGGAACTGTATTGTTGGGACTTATCAGTGCAGAGTACTGTACTGGTGCCTAATCATGTTCTGAATGTAATGTAATGGAAGAATGAATGAATGAATAGATGACGGAAACAGATACCTTCCATAAAACAAATTCAATTTCTGGTCCTTTTCAGCTTTCTTTCTCTGTGCTTCGGTGGCACTTTACGTAGTCTTCCACCAATGTCCTTACTTACAATCTGACTATATCCTACCATATTATAGTTAATTATTTGCATGCCCTATCCCCTTATAAACTATTGTATTCACAAATGGTGGGAACCACTGTTCCACTGAATACTCAATATTTATTGAATGACTGAATGATTATGAGTGATCTTATATTCATCTCAGATAATTACATTTGTTACCTACTTGTGTTCTTGAAACATCTTGACTATATTTTACTTCAAATGAAATCCTGTGTACTCCAGCTATTGTTAAAATCCACTTGGATAACACATCACTTCTTCACAAATATTTATGATGTGAATTTGACCCTACTTACTTATATGGGCTAAAAACAATTTATTCTAAGAGACAATCAATGTCTGTTAAAGTAAAATATATACAATATTTACTCATTCAAATCAGAAAGCAATTCTAAGAAAAAGCAAGTCTGCTAATTTGTGTGCAGGCTCAGAATTTCTCACAACTAAATTTCTGTCAAACTCCTAACAAAATGGAACTTCCACTTCTGGCCATGTCCTGCCCTAAATAACTCAAAAACTGAGTAAGAAAGAAAAACAAATGAGCAAGATTTATAGTGTAGGATGGAAATTTCCAAGAGAACAGAAATAAATGAGGTGAGTTTTGCAATCTCTAATTCACCATCCATGGCAAATTCCAGGTCACAGTGCAAGGAGGGAAAAGCCCACACAGACCTGAGGGTCTCACCACATTAAAAAGACAGAGATCAAAGTTTAGAGAAGAATTTGGAAGAAAGAATAAAAGAGAGGAGAAAGTTTCACAGAGGCAGCAAGAGTGCTTCCGAGAACTACATGGGAGTCTCCCTGGGTATTTGACTGACAACTGATCTCAGCAAGTGAGAGAAAGCTACTGAAGTGGAGATGAAAGATGAAAAAGAAAGCTAAGGAGCTATAAGCTGAGTAATGCCCAGGGCTGCCACAAGATATGGAACCTTGTGTTCCCACATGCAAGAGTGGGAAGATCCTGTAACAAAGACAATTGATTAGGTCTTTAAAAGGTTATGGCCTTGGAAGTGGTATTATTTTATCTTAAAATTAAGTGTCACTCCTGCTTTACCTTAACAAAGCTTAATAACAAGTCTTCAAAAGTTGTTTTTCTGAGCAACTAACTACATGCCACAGTAAAGCCTAATACTAAAGGAATACAATAAAATCTAGTATCTTTGACACTTAACATCTATGCCTTAAATTTATTAAAAAAATAATCACCCCTAGAAGAAGCAGGGAAATATGGCATGTAAGTAAGAGAAAAACCATTCAAAAGAAATAGATGCTGAAATGACAGATATTAGAGATATTAGATATTAGATTAGAGATTAGATATTAGATATTAGATATAATCCAGATGTTCAAAAAGGAAGGAGCACAGTGAAGAAAGAAATGGGAAAATTTTTAAAATCAGACTGAACTTATAGCAATGAAGAATACAGTCTCTTCGATGAAAATACACTGGGTGGGAATTACAGAAGATAAGACACTGCAAAAGAAAAGATGATGGTACTTAATGGAACAATGGAAAATATCCAAAATGAAGTACATAGATAAAAAAGACTAGGGGCGCCTGGGTGGCTCAGTGGGTTAAAGCCTCTGCCTTCGGCTCAGGTCATGATCTCAGGGTCCTGGGATCGAGCCCTGCATCAGACTCCCTGCTCAGTGGGGAGCCTGCTCACCCCCCTCCGCCTGTCTCTCTGCCAAATAAATAAATAAATAAATAAATAAAATCTTTAGAATAAATAAATAAAATAAATAAATTTTGTTTATTTGTCTGTCTGTCAAATAAATAAATAAAATATTTTAAAAAATTAAAATTAAAATTAAAAATAAAAAGACTAAAAAAAGAAATAGAGAATAAGTAACCTATAAAATAATATCAAGGACTCTAGCATACATGTAATTGGTGATGCAGATAGGTAGATAAGAAAAATATTTTAAGAAATAATAGCTGAAATATTTTAAAATTTGTTAAAACTATTAATTTACAGAGCTAAGAAGCACAATGAACCCAAAACAAAAGAAACGTAAAGAAAACTATTCCAAGGCAAATCATAACCAAATTATTTAAAAAAGTGACAAAGAAAAAAATCTTAAAAGCCATGGGGGAGGAGGAAGACAAAATAAATAAATAAGCAAAGTAATTAATTAATTAAAATAATGACAGACTTCTCACTAGAAATTATGAAAGCCAGAAGACAACAGAAAAACATCTTTGAAGATTTGAAAGAAAAAAAGTAAACATTGTTTGTTTATAATAATACACTAATTCTATCATGAGAGAGACCAGCCTTGATAATTTGGGGGTAAATATTTAATTTCCTCTTTATCAATAAGGAGTATAACATCTCATAGGAAAAAAAGATGGTTGCCTTTGAGGGCTATGGAAAGAGAGAAAGAGAGTGTTTAAATGGCCGTCAGTTATTCAGTAGAGAACTTGAAGAATACACATTTTGAACATATCTTAAGAGAGGGGGAGATGGTGTGCCACACCCACGAAGGACTGTTTTGAAGAACTCAGGTCTGAAGGACAATGGTGGACAGTCATGCTGAAAGCCCCCAGTGTTGTTCTACACTCAGACTTGGAGAAATGCACTAATGGAGGAAGGTGATGGATATTGGAGTGAAAGCAAGTCCTTGGGGAAGGGATGAAGTGAAAAGGAGGGTGACTGCTCTGTGGCTATTTTGCAACAGACAAGCACAGCCCTGTTACAGGAGACAATGGTAGGGACAGGGGACTTCCTGTGAAGTGCTTTTCTCTTGGGCTATGGTAAAAGAAATATATATATTTAAAGATTTTATGTATTTGAGAGAGAGAGAATGAGTAGGAGGGGCAGAAAGAGAGGGAGAGAGAGAGAGCCTCCAGCTGACTCTGTATTGAGCACAGAGTCCAACTTGGGGCTTATGAGACCTTGGGGAACTTGGAGCTCAATCCCACAACCCTGAGACCCAAGCCAAATCAAGAGTCAGACACTTAACTGACTGAGCCACCCAGGCGCCCCAGTAAAAGAAATATTTTATGTACAATTTTTAAAGAAACTTATTTATTTGAGAGAGAGAGCATGAGTGGAGGGTGGGGAGCAGAGGAAGAGAGAGAGAATCTCAAGCAGACTCCTGGCTGAGCACAGAGCCGGATGTGGACTCAATCTTACGACACAGGAGATCATGATTTGAGTTGAAATCACAAGGTGGACGCTTAACCGACTAAGCCACCCATACGCCTGATGTACAATTTTTTATTTTCCTGACTATATCACAAGCATACCTCATTTTATCATCTTTCACAGACACTGCTTCTTTTACAAATGGAAGGTTTGTGGCGATCTTGCACTGAGCAAGTCTATTGGCACCATGTTTCCAACAGCATGTGTTCACCTTGTGCCTGTCACATTTTGGTAATTTTCACAATATCTCAGACTTCTTCACTATTATTACACTTGTTCTGGTGATCTGTGATTGCTGATTACTGCTTGCCAAAAGTTCAGCTTAGTTTATAGTTAGCATTTTTTAGCCATAAAGTATTTTTAAGTCAGGTATGTGCATTTTTTAGACATAATGCTATTGCACACTTAATGAACCACAGTGTAGCATAAACATGACTTTTATGTGCACTGGGAAACCACAGATTTCATTTGACTCACTCTAATTGCTTTGTTGTGATGGTCTGAAATCAAACCTGTACAATTTTTTAAACGTGCAGTCAAGAGTGATACACTTAATGTGGTCCCGTGAGACAGTGTCTTGAAGAATAAAGAGATAATAAAATAACAGGAAGTGTGAAGAGCCTCACTTTCCTCTCTCTGCTGGAGACAGTGTGAAGGAAACAGCACCTCATCTTCCATGAGGAGCTGGGACTGGAGCAAATATCACAGAACACTAAGGGTCAAATTTGGAGAAGAAAACCAAGGGTGTGGATATAAGTCATAGGCCCTTCTTCCTTACCCCTCCTGGAACAGTGACAGTTATGGGAACAGTGAACTGTCACTTATGTTACATACTAAGAGTTCTTATGATAAAATGAGATCTCCATTCATTTAACCATTCGATATTTTTTGTCTTTCCATGCTTTACACTCTTCTAAGTGCTGAAGTTAACAAAAGTTATTTCCATAAACAAACAAACAAACAAACAAAAACCCACTCATGCTTTCATTAAAATGCTTAAAGTCTAGTCTTAGAGTAGGCAGCAAATAAATAAACAAGGAATGCATATATGAGGTACAAGAATAACTACTAAAATAATAAGACAAGATAAGGGAAAAAGGAATGATGGCATGGGCTACAATGTTTCAGGTGAAGAAGTTCTCCAGGAAGAGGTGACATTTCAGCAGACATTGGAATGAAGGACGAGAATGAGCCATATGAATATCTGGGTACAGAATTCCATGCAGAGGCAGTAAAAGGTGCACAAATCCAGAGGAAGAAGAACGAGGAGCAATGAGGAGGCTAGTATTGCCAAAGATGAGCAAGAAGCCGGGGCGGGGAGGGCGGCTCAGAGAAATACCCCTGGCAAGTAGAGAGCCCATGGGGCATGCTGAAGACTACATTTTATTCAGTGAGATGGGAAGCCATTGGATAGTTTTGAGCAAATGTGACTTAGGTTTCAAAAGAATTATTCTGTCTGCTACATTGAAAATGAAACCTAAAGTGATGTAGATGAAAGCCAGAAAACTGATTAGGAAGACTTTACAAGTTTTCCAGACAATAGAAAGTGGTGACTTGGACCAGGATGGTAGACATAGTCATGAGTCCGAGTGAGAGACTGGATATCTTCTGGATGATGGGTTTTGCCTTATGGATGTGGAAGACACAGAGTCAAAAATGACTTTTGACCTGAGGATGAATTTTGGACCTGAAGAAATGTAAAGATACAGTTGCTCTTTACCTCAGCAATAGTGGGGACAGAAGGAAGAGCAGGTTGAGGAGCTGTCTTCTGGAGCTCAGTCTTGGACCTGTTAAGAATAGCTTGCTGTCCAGACATGCAGTGCAGACACTGAGGGAAGGCTGGGTAAATGGGCCTGATGTTTAGGAGGGATTCAATCAGGACTAGAGACATATGAGATATAAATACAGGGTCATCATTATTCAGAGGATTCAGAGGATTATTTACAGCCATGGGACTTGAGAGCTCACTTAGGGAATAAGTTAAATAGAAAAAAGAAATAAAAACAAAAACTAGAAATCTGACAGAATTCTGGGACACTCCAAAATATGGAGGTCAGGAAGGTGAGGAAAGATGAACAAAGCACACTGGGAAGGAGTAGCCAAAGTAGTAGAATAACAAAAGAGAGTGGTATCTCTAAAGCTCCATGAAGCCCCTGTAGCAAATGGAAAATGTGGTGAGCACCAACATATGAAATTTGACATCAAAGTTCCCAGGGACTAAAATGACCAATTCTCAGTACTTAGCTCCCTTCCTGGAAGTAAATTAGATGAGATCCCTTTCTCAGATAACCGAGCTGACGTTTTGGGTCAGGAGAATAAACTGGGACTTCCGAATATTCGATGCTTACCTGGCAGCCCTGAAGAAATACTGGCTAATTCTGCATTTGTGAATTACACATTAGTTTTACAGGTTCCACTTGATCTAAACAAATCCTGTTTTCTTGCCACTTTGGCTTTAGCCCTTCTCTGACACCAGTCTGCTAGAGAACAGTGCAGTGCTGTGAGGTGGGCCCCCTGGCATAGAGGGCCGTTGGCACTCATTCTGTCCAGCCCTTAGAGCAGAGGCACGGTGACAGCCTAAGGACAATAAACACTCTGGAGGGCAGGGTGGTGGCCGCTCCAGGAAAGAAGGCTCTCAGGGCAAAGGGACGACCTGTTCCAAGGACAGTCTCACAAGGGGCCCTGGAACATCGAGGGGTCAGTGAGGGCTTCACACCCTGCCCTCCAGGAGGTGAGATGACGAGAGATGAAGCTGGCAGAGCAGGAGGACCCTGTTCGTGGAGGGTTTGGGTCTTTGATCCTGAATGTGCTGCAGACCTAGTGAATAAATTGTGCTTATTGAAAAATTTTACCTGTGTGTGTGTAAACACCATCTCTTTAAGCATTATGACACATAGAAGGGCCTCGGCATATAGTCCCTCTATCACTCAGAAGGAGAACGGAAACAAGACCGATGTTCACAAGCTATTTAAGAGTAAACTTGTTAGCAATACTATATATGTTTTGATTAGAGATAATTAGAAAATATATTTATCGGGGTGCCTGGGTGGCTCAGTGGTTTAGCCTCTGCCTTTGGCTCAGGTCATGGTCCCAGAGTCCTGGGATCGAGCCCCACATCGGGCTCTCTGCTCAGCAGGGAGCCTGCTTCCTCCCCTCTCTCTGCCTGCCTCTCTGCCTGCTTGTGATCTTTGTCTGTCAAATAAATAAATAAAATCTTTAAAAAAAAAAAAAAAAAAAAAAAGAAAATATATTTATCGATTCATTAAAAGAGCTTCCCACTACAGTCCGTAAGGCATTTCCTTAACTAACTCGAGTCCCAGCAATGTTCTTTATTTTTTAATTTTTTTTAAAGATTTTATTTATTTATTTGACACAGAGAGAGACAGAGATCACAAGTAGGCAGAGAGGCAGGCAGAGGGAGAGAGGAGGAAGCAGGCTCCCGGAGGAGCAGAGAGCCTAATGTGGGGCTCGATCCCAGGACCCTGAGACCATGACCTGAGCTGAAGGCAGAGGCTTTAACCCACTGAGCCACCCAGGTGCCCCCCTGCAATGTTCTTTAAAATTATAAAACTCCACATCCCATTCGGTAAAATGATAATGGAGGTTTTGACCAATGCATACTGTGTATTAGAGAGGCTTTAATATTTTTCTTCTTTTATCTTTGAGTGTTAGGTTAGTCTAGTTATTAAGTTAGTATTAGTTATTAAAAGAGCATAAAGTCAATATATTTCATATTAGTTCTAGATATTTTGATTGATATCCTATTTAAAGGAAAGCTAAGGTGAATTAATAATACAGATAATGAATAATATGTACTAAAAATGGCATTTTTCTCTAAATCCAAATATTTGAATATTATAGCAAAACTACTTCAATTATTCACTAGTCATTTTTTTTTCTACACTTGCAAAAAAGTGTTTTCCAGGCTTTACCATGTTATTGAATTTTGTTGGGTACCTAAAATATCAGATACTAACATATACATATCTGTGACATTAAGAGCTTTTTATGTAAAAGAAAATGGGCTTTATAAATTTGTATTTTTACACAAGCAAGCTGAGCTATGTTCATGTTAGGAATGTTTTCTTAATGTTTTTATGTCAAAACAGTGAAAATAATGAGGCACATTATTTACAACAGATTTATTTTTTACACTTACAAGGACAACATTACACATCTACAAATAAAGCTCATTAAAATATGAACATTTTGAAAATTCCTTAAACACTTCGTACTTGTGTGTTTTCCGTTTGTAGATAAATGTTCAGGGAGCACTACTACACAGGCCTCGAGAGCACAGAGTCTGACGAAACAGACCTCCCACTCGTAATGCACATGGAGAGACAGAAAGTGTGACACTATGAGTAAAGGTAGAAACAAAGGGGCTGTGGAAGTTTGGAGTCTGGAGAGAGTGCTGTGATCTGGAGCACCTGAGCTAGACCTTGATGGAAGGCAATGGGCCTTAACTAAGTAGACACGTTGAGTGTGGGCATTCGACACACAGCAGAGAGCAAGCGAAGGAGCAGACACGTCGTCGGGGGCAATGGGTTGACCCTCTGGGGCGGCGCCTCCCCATGTTCGGAAAGGTACAATCACCATCAGATCAGGGAGAGTCTGAGTCTGGAGTTCTAGGCTGATGAGCTTGGCCTGTAGACAGTGGTGCCAGAGTCTTAATGAGAGTGACAGTCTGAGTTGATTATTTGAGGACAATTAATCTGTGTGTGGTGAGTAAGATGGATTGAAAGAAGAGACAACAGGGCGTGGGAGAAGGCTTGGGAAGCCTTAATGTCACCTGATGGTGGTACATGAAGACCTGGTTTAGGAGGTGGGACGTCATGGACGGCAAAAGAGAAGGATGAGTAGAGGGTCTAGAGCAGGGCTCCATCTGAAAGAAGCCGGGGGTACTAAAGGAATGATGAGATTAAAGAAACGAATGATTTTAGTTTAACATCTTGATTTTGAGATTGCTCCCTCTCTTGCATTTGAAAAGAAAATCTCTTGCTCCGCCCCCCGCCCCCCCAGAAGTCATTGCGGGCAATGCTAGCATGGACTGGAAAACTGCCACGGTTGCCAGGAGCAGGGGCTCTGAAGTATATTCCTAGTTGCTACCAGCTGCGGCTTATGAAAATAGAATGATCTCGCCCTGGAATTCAGAGAAGGCAGCAGACCGACATACTTTCACAGGCACCTTCATGGAAGCCTGGCTACTCTGCTTAAAGGGGGAATATTTTCCCCACAACCTCATCCGTCTTTGAAATCTTTTAGGAAAATGAAATCAGTTTGGTGGCAGGAAGCAAAGTATTCTGGCCCAGGGGTTGTCAAACTTTCACCTGCGTCAGAGTCCCCTGGAAGGCTCGTTAAAACAGTTACAACACCCATCGCTGTGACCCAAAGTTTCTGATTCGGTAGGTCTGGGGAAGGGCCAAAGAATTTGCATTTTTTGCAAGTTTCCAGGTAGTGTTAACTATGGGTGGTCTGGGGAATCACACTTTAAGAAGCACTGATCTAGAAGAAGTTGACAAGGAGAAAGAAAAGAAATATGTTAAAATATGTAGTTTATCAACTTTTTTAGTTTCAGTATAAAATTCACAATGATAAAGACTGTCTCAGCTATACATGAAACACTTTTAATTGGGGAGGATGGTGAGGACGTAATCTGTAGAGTGAACAGGCAGATGCTTACACTGAATAAGGGGGGGAGACCCAGAATAAGGTAAGGAGGGGAGAAAGGGATAAAGGTAAGTGGAAGAGAAGGACAAGAAGAAAGCCTGTGGAAAAGAGAAGAGAATGGGAACTATATAGGAGGGGAAAGAGGTAAGAAAGCAGGTAAGAAGACAAAGAGGGAAGGATGGGAGCAGCTCTGTCCTGGACTTGGGACATTGTTCTCTGTTTCGTCAAATCAGGAGGGCAATTTCTCAAGATCCCTTTTTCAGAGTTGCTACTGGAGATGCTCCCACTACCCCTTCTAGAGGCTTAGCTCCAGAACAGATGAACTATGAGCTAGGAGGTTGGATACAGTGTTTCAAGTTTCCTATTCAAGCAAAGGGCAAAGGAACAGTACTGACTTCAGAGAGGTTAAGTACTCACCAAATATGAATGATCTCACGGTATATTTTAAATTCCAGATTCCAGAAAAAATTGAAGATGTGACATTTACTTTTGTTTTGTGATACACCCACAGTGAAGGAAACTCAGCCCCTCTGCAAAGGGCAAGCTATTTAGAAAAGCAATTCATGGATATGGCTAAGTGTGTTAACACAATATTTCGTGGAATTCAATAAACCCTGAAAGAACACTTTTGCTTTTGAGGAAAATTATATGACTTAGGATGCTTTTGGTTGCAAGGGACAGAAAGCTCACATCTGACTGGTTCCTATACTGAAGGGCATGCACTGCTTTATGTACCTGGAAAACTGAGAGCTGACGCTGGCCTCGGGCAGAGATCACTCCAGCAGCTCAGCGACGTTCCCAGGGAGGCAGTTTGCCTCTGCCACCCTGTTCTACGGTACCAGCTGCATCCTAACCCTGCCTGCTTTTATCGTCTTAAAATAGCTGCCAAGAGTTTTGGGGGCCAAGTGCTTCTTTATTCACATCCCATAAGGAATGATTATGTTTGACCCACAAGTCTCAACAGAAAGCTTGGTAGTTAATTGCACTGCTTAAAACATACATTAAAACACTGAAGCAAATCACTATGGGAAAGGAGGGCAGGGACAGGGATGGGATTTGCAGATGAGCTTAGGGAACAGGGCACCACTCCTATGGAATTAGGGGTGGAATCAGCACCCCCAAATCCCATGGATGCCCAGCTGAAAGCAAGGGCTATTAGGAAGGGAAGAGAAGGTGTTAGATGATGGGGAGACAATAGCCCACGGTCAGTACAGCAACACCGTATAGTTTTAATTCCGTCCTCATTTCCTAGGAATTAAACCCTCTTTCTGATCAGGTGGCTTCTAACTTGTTCAAGAGCAGTCACTGAGTTAGATGAGGGGAGAAAGCCCATCCAAAAAAAAAAAAAAAAAAAGAGGGGAGAGCAGTAGAAGACCCCCCCCCCCCACAAGAGTGCCCTTTCTTCCTCTCCACAGATAGAAACCCCGTCCTGCTCTTCTGTGTTCCACAGAGGAGCTGGAGATCTAGTTTGTAAACAGAAGGAAAAGAGGGTCTTCTCTGACATGTTCTGCTCAGAAATGAATATGTTTTATTCTTTGGCCCAAGTATCAAAAGTGAGTCTTGAATTGCTTCTTCTGTTCTTGACACACTTAAATCTTAGCCTCACAATGAAGTGTCAAAAAGAAATGGCTGGGAAAGGAATGATTGCGATTTTGCCCCTGGTTTCTGGGCTCCTTCCAGTAAGTCACTGCTCCTCAGTAAAGCCCTAAGAGAGAGAAGCGGGGCTAAAAATTCATAAAGGGTTCTGGCCGCCTGACTCTGTCTTGGAATTAACCACATCCACCCCTTCCCACCCTCACTCCTAACCCTTTTTTATAGGCCCTCCAGGACATGTGCAGAGCACAGTGAAAATGTTAAGAAACAATGAGATACATAAATACAGTTTGTTCAAGTCTACTTAACAACCAGAGTCCAGGGGATGCCTTTGTTTATGTAACAAATTCCTCAGAGTAAACTGAATTTGCAACTTCTCATGAAATCCATAGAGACTGAGTGTGCTCGCTCCTCAAAAGCAATCAGCAATTTCTAAGTATACAAGTACTTCTCAAAGTACTACAAGGCTATTTTACTGAATAAGGCACAGTTATTAAGACTGTATTATCGTTCAAATGCACAAGTAGAAGCAACGGTACACAGAGCTTCACAAACCCCAACATACAGGTACATTGCATTCCATTTCATTCCTGTGAGTGCTTACTTTTCTTCCTCCCCTCAGACTTTGTTATCACCATACCTCGCCCCTCGGGAAGTATGCTTTCCTCTGGCTGCTTATTGATAATTCCCATCTAGTCCCTAAAGCCTTTTCTAATTTTCTTCCTCAAAATTCCGAAGGTGGTTATTATGTATGTATGTCATCTGACATTTCTCACGGGTCAGCTTATGGTGTTAAGAAGAGCTTGTTTCTCTAGGGGGCCTAGGTGGCTCAGTGGGTTAAGCCTCTGCCTTCAGTTCAGGTCATGATTTCAGGATCCTGGGATCGAGCCCCGCATCGGGTTCTCTGCTTGGCAGGGAGCCTGCTTCCTCCTCTCTCTCTGCCTGCCTCTCTGCCTACTTGTGATCTCTGTCTGTTAAATAAATAAAATCTTAAAAAAAAAAAAAAAAAAGAAAAGAAGAGCTTGTTTCTCATGTTGCTCTGTCTCATCTCCCCAGCTACATTATAAGCGGCTCAAGAATGTTACATGCCTTTGAATTTCCCCAGTGGTTCCTGAAGTGACTTAAGACTAAAACTTCCTTGAGGGAAGGCACTTCATCCCTTATTTTGTTTCCCAAGGTAACTCCTAGAACCCTATCCTGCCAGAGAGCATACTCTCAATAAATATTTACTGAATGAAAGAATAAACATACTGATATTAGGTGCTTCAGAGATACCTGTCAGGTTGAATACTACTACTACTGATCTACTATCAGTGGGACCTATGTTTGAACTAATTTTTCCATTGCTGGGTGATTTTCATTAGTAATTCATTGGTAATTCAAGACAAGACCATGAGTTGTACTAGTACTGCCCTAGGATATAAGAAGGACCCAAAGGCCCACAAAAAAGTTGAGATCACACTTTCTATTCCTGAGGAATCCACGCTTCATTTCCACCTCTCAAGCTCTTACTACACCCTCTTCTTATCCAAGCAAGTTTTTGTAAGTGAGGTATCTTGCCAAAGATCAAGGCTATTGTTTTACACTGGAATGTAACCCATATCAATGACCACAATGAGACAGTCAACCAGGCATCCTCTTGCGGGGATGGAAAGCAAGGGAAATTAAGGCTGTTGGCTGGTGGGGTGGGGGAGGCGGGTTTGCAATAGAGCAAGCACATTCCTTTGTGCTGAGATCATCAACTCTCACATACCCACTCAACACTGGAAATCCCATTCTAGTCCTTCATCTAAATTCACAGTTTAAGAGGAGAATGTCCACTGCAAGGAAACTGCTTATTCTGCTTGCTTCCATTGCTGAAGAAATATGCTAGCTCTTGCTGCTTTTTCCTGTTTTTTTGTTTTTTTGTTTTTTTGTTTTTTCTGCAAAACTACTGGACTTCTCCAGCAATAGAATTACTGGGAAGAGTGCCCCTCCTTCCTGTATCCAAGGGCTTCCCAGCCATGGGGAAGTACCTAGCAAGGGGTTCTTCCTCCAAAACATATTTCTAGAAAACCCATTATTCAGAGCAAGAACAATATTCTTCCATTCTGATTTTTGGTTGGCAGCTTACAGCAGCACTGAATACTTGTTTACTAAATTCAGCAAAACCTTCTGTGTTCATTAATGAGAGGGGTCCTCATAGTGCCTCAGTGGCCTAAACTCCAAGGGGTGACAGCTGCAAAGCCACAAGACTATGCCTTCATGATGAACTTTGATTGTCAGCTACTTTAAAGGCAATTTTCTCTGACTCACTAAGTGTTTGGTAGATGAGAAAATAAATTGGCTCTTAGTAGACAAATTTAGAATGGGTGCAATTTTCTGAGGATTATTCTAAAGATCTGTGGGATTAAATTTCTAGTGAAAAGATCCATCTTGCTAGAACACTGTCCAAATGGAGTCCTTCGCTTTCCTGAAAAATTCTGCTTTGTCTGTCTTTAGGAACAATGTTTCATGGGTGGGCTACTTAAAATTAATAACAGAAGAGTTAAGGACTTTTAAAAGCAGAAACAATAGAAAAACTAGACTATGGAGGTTTTATTTATTGTTACATTTATTCAACCTTCAGATTTGACCTATAGAATTTGGTTATATGATTCATATTTTGCCACATCTCAGACTAAGTGGTTTTCAAAGGAAAACGTAACACCTTGTCCAATAAACTTTCTCTTCCTCCTGATTTCTCTATTTCCACATCTTCCAGCCACCCACATTCAAGCCACAGTCCTCCATAAATCCTTCCCTTTGATCAATCCCATTTCTAATTATTTTCCAAATCTGGTAGATCTTACCACCCCATGTCTTTCACATGGAATATACGCATGATTATATAACCTAAGGCATGCCCCACTCTAATCCATTCTATAAAAAAAAAACTTTTAATGACCCTGTTGTCATCATATAGCAGCAATCATAATATTTTGTTCTCATGAGGTATCCCATCAGAAGCCATGGTAGACATTCCCACAAAGACATCGCACAATACAACTGGCCAACCAAATGAAACGTGGACTCCTGGATCTCCCTGTAGTTTGATAATAAAGAAAAAGGGGATTAAGCTAAAGTTTTCCCCCTCAGAGCCATCATCTTTCTTAGACTTTCTGGATAAATGTGGCTCAGCTGTCTCACTGACCTTCCAGGACATTGGTACTTCCCGCTTCCAAATGCCACGAACCAGTCCAAGAACGCGTGCTTCTCTAAATTTGCCTTTTTCCAACGTTCCTGTGGGAAGAAAGCATTTTTTTTTTTTCCAAATCAGCCTTATATAAATAAGCTTAACTTTATTTCTCTAGGCTAAAAATGACTTTGTACAGCTAATCCTTGCATATAAAGTTGCAGGGCTGTTGATAATTTTTTTCCAACCTGTTATTAATATCAGACACAATTGTGTTTTTGGAATGTGAACCAATAAATAAAAAGATTTAAAAAGAATTCTGTTAAGTGGTAAATGTAAATGATAAGGTAAATCAACCATGGAATTGACCTCAGAAAAGGAAGACTATTTATAATAAGGTCTCAGTTCTCATCACAGAATTGCCCTCGGTAATAAATTCAGTAAGTTACTGGCAGCCCTGCTTAGTGGAGGGAACTTGGGATGTGGAATGAATACATCTGGATGCCATTTTTTAAAAAGTTCTACCTAAAGGCAGAAAATGGATTAAATGAACTCTTAAGATTCTGCTCAGCCCTGTAACTCCCCAATTTTAAGCAACAGTAAAGCAGTTTTAATTTGCCTTGTTTTTCTTTTGTTATACTCCTTGGAAACCAATAACAGGAGAAACGGCCTGATGAATATAAGTCTACTATCAGAACCAGACACATTTACTTTAATGTACTTTGCTGCTTTCAGATCATATATTTAAAATTGGTGAATTTTATTCCAAAAGCTTTTCTATCTCATTTGTGTTATACCACCCATATTATAAGTCTAATTTTTCCTTTATAGTCAACTTGGTTGTTAGTTACCAGAGAATAGGGCTGTTTAATGATAGAGTGATAGTTAATCTATGAATTCATACTCCTGGCATAAAAGAAATTAAAATCAAAGGACAATGTATATTGAAAGAGATAACTTACAGGTTTGAACAATTCAGGTTCAGGAAAATATTTCGGATTTCTATGCAGCCAAAATGGAGACAACATCAACAAGTCACCGGAAGGAACAGTGTAATTCTATGATAGAAAAATCAGTTTTGAGTTATTTTTTTGAAATCTGCTTTCAAGAGAGTTTGGGTCATTAAAAATAATGCTCCAACTATATTGTAGAGAAGACACATACATTTTAAAATCAATGGTAAGAAAATCTAATTCTTTCCTGGAAAGATCATTTCTATTTTCCAATTTAGGCAATGGTTGTGTTCTAATTCTGATGATTAGTTACATGTGTCTATAAATTTGGTTACACAGGGGAAAGATATTAGATAAGTGAGATAAATGAGAAAATTTTAGAAACTAGTATATGCCTGCTGTGGTGCAGCTTTTGATGTTCAAAATTGGGGTTTACAGCAAGTGCTTTTGGTGATGGGAGCCACAGTGGACCCCCAGGTTGTGGTTACGGAATAGAAAAATCTGAGACAGGACATTGGCCACAGTAGCACTGAGGATAGGGCAATAGGTGTTCTGTCCCTGTGACACTCATGATAGGGTCCGGGAAGAGGGAGTGGATTTTCTCAATCTCTCTCTCTCTCTTTTTTTTTTTTCCTCACTCCTGAAGCAACTGTTAGGGCAGAAAGAATATGAAGACAACTGGTTAGGAAGACATAGGGCAAAGCAAGTGTTGTACATTTCTTTGGTTGATTTTGTGTTTGGGATCACTGTGGCTATGGGACTCAGGCTAAGCAGTGTGTTTCCTCAAGCAGGAGAGTCTACATGTCTTTCCCCATTTATATTATTGGAGGTTTTCACGATATATAAATCACCCTTACATCATCATGTTCAGGAACCATAGGACAAAGAGCTCTCCCATGGAGTGTAACCACTAGATGGCTATCAACTTTACTGAGACAGAGACATTTTATTAGTAACTCCCACAGTCAATTATTGGAAGCCATGTGTCTATTTAACCCTGCAGGATTTTGAAATGTCCTCAAGATATTTGCAAAACACTTACCTTATGAAACTAGAATATGAGCACCTTACAAATAAAAACATGTCTTTTTATGGTAGCAGGAAGTGGTGTATGGGAAAGGGTCATCATTTTTTTATTATTATTATTAGAGGTAGGGGAGGGGCAGAAGGAAAGAGAATCTTAATTAAGCAGGCTCCATGCCCACCATAGAGCCTGACATGGGGCTCCATCTTACAACCCTGAGGTCATGACCTGAGGCAAAACCAAGAGCTGGACACTTAAACGACTGAGCCACCAGGCACCCAGGGGTAATCATTTTTTAACGAAAGAGAAGCCCCGTTGGCTCCTGTGGAGGCTGGATATTGCTTGAGGTTTGGCAATTGCAGTCCTAGGAGCACTGGAGAGAGCTCTCAAACTGGGAAGAGAGCAAGGATTATGCTGGTGCCGTCCTTCCATTTTTGAAGTAGATGAAGACTTGTGAGATCTCAAGCCTGTTTCTTCTACCACTGCTGGAACTGAGCTTAGAGAGTTCATGGCTGACTCAGACCAGCTGCTGAGGGCCCAGATGTGTGTTTGGAGTGGGGCTGGGCACAGCCCTGGGACAGAGCTGCAGGCAGGCCAATGTGGGCCCTTTCCTTCCATACCAAATAGTCCCCTTTAGTAGCTGTTGACCCATAATTACAACTTGGAGACTGCTGGCTGCCACAGCCTACAACACAGGCTAGTAAAATACTTCAAATGGGATCTCAGTAACAGGATTAACACTAGCCACATGGAGGAGACCAGAAAGAAGTTCCTGTCACAGCAGCAACTACCAGGGTGATGACTGGAATAAAGGGTCTGTTAATTCCTTTTGCGCAAATGTTCCTCAAATCTTGTGCCTAAATATGTTTCTACCTGTAATATATGAATGTCAATTTCTTTGC
Organism: Mellivora capensis; assembly: GCA_004024625.1. Classification (NCBI taxonomy): domain Eukaryota; kingdom Metazoa; phylum Chordata; class Mammalia; order Carnivora; family Mustelidae; genus Mellivora; species Mellivora capensis. The sequence goes on from PISX010002287.1 coordinate 143,378, forward strand.
CCTCTTCTCTGCTAGTCTGACATCTTTAATAGCTAATTTTTGGTTGCTGCGAACATTTTTATGTTTCTGTTGAGCATATTTCCATGTGAAGTTATTTTCTCCTATGAACTCTTGTGTTTATGTCCTGTCCTCATTAATCTATGTGAGATTCATGCTTTACTTATTGATCTGCGAGTTCTTTAAATATTAAAACTATTTACCCTTGTGTCATACTTATATTAACATTTGTTCATAATTTTTGGTTTACATTTAACTTGGATTATACCTTAAAAAATACATGTTAAATTTTAATATGATACATTCAGATCTGTTCATCTTTGTGGTTTCATTGATGAATCCTAAGCCCTTTTCTCTTTAACATAGTGGTTCTAAAAGGCGGTCTAGAAACTTCTAGGAGTTCTCAAGACCTTTTCAGAGGCTCTGCGAGACCAAAAGTCATTCTTGGGTAAAAGACTCATTCAAAGTAGAGGACAAACCAAAGGATTTTTATGTAACTGAGTACAAAAAACTCACTGATATTTCAGATTGCAATAAACTTTTAAGACACTCCCACTGTTGGGAGCGGGTGCCTGGGTGGCTCAGTTGGTTAGACGTCTTCCTTCAGCTCAGGTCATGATCCCAGGATCCTGGAATGGAGCCCCCGAGTTGGGCTTCCAGCTCAGTGGGGAATCTGATTCTCGCTCTCCCTCTGCCCCTCCCCCTGCTCGTGCTCTTTCTCTCTAGCTCTCTTTCTCAAACAAATAAATTAAATCTTTAAAAAAAAAAAAGAGAGAGAAAGTCCCACTGTTGAGTTTCAGTGAAGTATGGGAGAACAGCCATATCTGAAAAAGCTATTGTAATATCAATTCCTTTTCCAGTGACATGTCTGTGTGAGGCTGGATTTTCTTCATTTCGATGAATGGAAATGATATATCACAACAGATTGATTCCAGGCACATTTATGGGAACCCAGATGTCCTCTATTAGCAAGGCATTAGACAGATTCGCAAAAACTTAAAATGATGCTATTCTTCTACATTTTTTATGTTTTGGAAACTACAGTTATGTTTCATAGAACCATGCTATTATTTTAACATGTAATAAGTTCCTTGTTATTTTTTATTTACCAAATAAATATTATAATAATTTCTCAGCTTTAGTTTCTAGTAAAGTTAATCTCAGTAGATATAATTCACATAGATAAAACTCTTGGGATTCTCAATTCTAAGCATACAAAGCAATGTTGAGAGCAAAAATGCCACTTTTTAGCCAGTCATCCCAAAACACATATTAATCTCTTCCCCCTTAATTGGCTTATAATGATTCATTTATCCTATATTATGTTCTTATGTACAAAAGGGTTTCCTTCTCGGTTATCTATTCAGTCCGTTATACGGACATTGAACATCTAGTCTTACACCAATATCATACCGTTTTATTTTATTTCATACCACTTCAATTGTTGTAGTTTTATAACATGTTTTAAGACCTTGAAAAAATAATTAATAGTCTTTAATCATTCATATTTTCCAACACTTCCTTGTTTATTCTTTTCTGGGCATTCTTGCAGATTAACTGTGTACCAAAAGTACAACACCTTGAAAAGAGAATACTGGTAGAAGTTTAAAAGTTTTGGAAAGATAATATAATAAAGAAAAAGAAGGAATAGAATAAGTCAAAGAAAGTAGGTAGTATTTGTCCGTTTTAATTTGTTCCAAAAATATAGAAAAGAATAAGTACAGAAGTAAAAATAAACAATGAGACCATGTTCAGACAATATCAAGGAAGAGCAGGAGGAGAGCGCTTGCAGAATTCACAGCAAGAAACTCTGACCAGTTGTCCAATGGGGGAGAAAACATGAACCTCTGCCAATGCTTGACACAGATGACCTCATTTGAAATGTTTTTATAATCCAAATTTCTGGGAACCCATTAATATGTTCAACAGACATTCCACCTGTTTTAGAAAATTTATGAAGGTTAAAAGGACCATGTTGTATGAATTTATACTAAGGAATTAATTATTAATGTACACCAGGATTTGACTATACAGATGCCTATCTTTGCACTGTTTATAAACAACTGGAGGCCATACACATTTAGGAATAGGGAACTGATTTAAAAATCAATACTATGTCCATGATTACATTATTATGCTATAATTCAAAGTGGTGTAGATGTCTTTCACTGAAACAGAAAACTTTGATGAACTACTATTAATATAAAAGCAGATTATGAGAAAATTAGCATAATATGGCCCCAACTGAATTTTTAAAATGTAGAGACTATAGGGAAAAAATCTGAAATTATGAGAATGCCAAATGTTCTTAGTGGTCATCAGACTTGTAAAATTTTAAGCAATCTTTATATCTTTCTTTTACCTTCTTTTAAAAAATGGTTTCCTTCTTAAAAATAATTACTATAATTTATTTATGTAATAATTTTTAAAAAGCTGTGCAGGTTGTCATTTTCAAAGTTAAAGCCTCAGCTCTGCAGGGGAGAAGTTCACAGGGATTAGTGTATGCTTCCTTGGAGGAAAGTTTGTATTTATTTTATTTATAAAAGAAGTAGTAAGTACAGAAGACCCTGCTGCACCTTTTACAAATATTAAAAAGGTATTTTGAAAAATAAGGAAAGGAAGTTCTGGGGTATTCTTGGAAGATGGCATTCTGAACACATGTCTCTGGGTTGCCCATTCACTAAGAGAGCCATCACAAGGGCTTAGAGTGAGCCTGGATCCATCTGGGCCTCATGTCCTCTAGGAAGAAACTGAGTGTGAGGAAGTGGAGGTAAGAGACTATGATCTTTTTATAACTTTTCTAATTGCTTCAGACATCAATTACTCTTAATTAAAAATTTTTATTGGGAATCCATAATGTTGGAATTATAAAACAGTTCAGTTGTGTAAGAGAATTATATGCAGTGAATCATAAATGGCTTGTTGCCTTCACTACTAAAACACATTTCAAGAATAATCATTAAAAAAATTTACTATGCACAAAGATGCAAATAAATACCACGTTAAAATAACCACAAAGGAAAACAATCTAAATTCTCAAGAGTTAGGCAATAATTAAATATTTAAGCTATCAATTCAGTGGCCTATTATAAAGCCATTGAAATAAATATTAAGACTCTGGATGCATGAAAAGTATAATAATGTTTAAAAAATGTTTAAATCAAAGATTTATACTATGATGAAACATAGGTTTCTGTATTGATGTCAAACAAGGAGCATGTCAGATAAATGATCACTGGGGGGCGCCTGGGTGGCTCAGTGGGTTAAGCCACTGCCTTCGGCTCAGGTCATGATCTCAGGGTCCTGGGATCGAGTCCCGCACCGGGCTCTCTGCTCAGCGGGGAGCCTGCTTCCCTCTCTCTCTCTCTGCCTGCCTCTCTGTCTACTGTGATTTCTCTCTGTCAAATAAATAAATAAAATCTTAAAAAAAAAAAAAGATCACTGGGGTTGTACGGGCACGAGTGTATATGTACGGGCACGAGCCTGAAACTACCTTCCAGATATCCAAAAGAACTTTCTTCATACCCTTAATTCCTCAATCTCCTGTTGCTCAGGATTACTTATTAGTTGGTTCAGCAGACTATCTAGTCTACCTGTTTGATTTCTATAGGATTATACTAATTCTGATACGAAACTACATAACCAGAATGATTATTAAAGGGTTCTATTTTAGCGAAAATAGTTGTCTACAGATAAATAGCCATATTAATAGATGCTGCTGCACAACTCTTATTAGTAACCTATTCTAACACCATTAGTGTTTTGTGGAACTTAAGGAGTTATCTAATAATATATGGGCATTATGTGTATTTTTTTCCTTAGAAAGTTGATTACTTTTTTCTCTTTTGATTGATTTTTAAAATTTAAATTCAATTAATTAACATATAATGTATTATTGGCTTCAGAGGTAGAGTTCAGTGATTCATCAGTCTTATATAATACCCAGTGCTTGTTTTTAAAACCAAAGCAAAGCTCACCAAAATGTTAACTGGCTTCAGCACTCTTCTGGTAATGATACCAGGGGCTCTTAAACGAATGGCTTCTAAAATACACCACTTGGTTAGTGGGAGTTTCTTCAAGTCATCCTCAGATATTTTCATCTTATCTTTACCTGTAAAGAGAATTTCAAAAAAAATTTTTAAAAGGTGGACTTAAAGAAACCAGAAAGTGATTTCATGGAAGCTCATCAACACAGGTTAGAACCTGCCTCTGACTACAACTATTAGCATTGCCAGTACTTTTTGCATATCAAGTTTAGTAACTGAGTGCCTCTTTTTATTGTTTTCCTCTTACCAAGATCAAATGTATGGGCCCCCCCAATTAACCCACTGATTACTTCACGGTGATGGACTGGGATCCAACTTTGGTCTTCACCTTCCTATGGTTATCTCTATAAATGATTAAGATAAGGTCCATCAGGGGCACCTGGGTGGCTCAGTGGGTTAAAGCCTCTGCCTTCGGCTCAGGTCATGATCTCAGGGTCCTGGGATCGAGCCCCGCATCGGGCTCTCTGCTCAGCAGGGAGCCTGCTTCCTCCTCTCTCTCTCTGTCAAATAAATAAATAAATCTTAAAAAAAAAAAAAAAAAGATAAGGTCCATCAGAGAGGTGCTCAATTTTCACTCCTTTCATTCTTTCTTGTCCAAATTCTTCTTCTACTCATGGAAATAGCGATAAAAGATTGGCATCAGATGCATAAAGTAAAAAATCTGAGAAGCCATCTCCCTTACTACTTCTACCTCTTCCCTGAGGATTCATTTTTGGTTTTGTCTTTGATTTTTCAACCAGACATTTCAGAAGGCCCAAAAAGAACATGAGGAAAGGGACAATGAGGCACATGCATTACATCTGGAATGATGAGCTCTCCCTCTAAACTAGGTGCATCAAACACTCTAATGTAATATGCATACCTCAGCTTATGTTTAGATTGAAGGCACCTATAAAAGGATTGGGGTGAATCTTTTCTTTTCCTTTTTTTTTTTTTTTTTTTTTTAAGATTTTACTTATTTATTTGACAGAGAGAGACAAAGCGAGAGAAGGAACACAAGGAGGGAGAGTGGGAGAGGGAGAAGCAGGCTTCCCGCTGAGCAGAGAGCCCAATGCGGGGCTCGATCCCAGGATCCTGGGACCATGGCCTGAGCCGAAGACAGATGCTTAACGACTGAGCCACCCAGGTGCCCCTTGGGGTGAATCTTTTTATGGCCCAAAATATGGTTAGGGTCTTTCAGCCCAATTAGATATTTCAGTTAATGGTATTTCAAATGAAATGTTTACATTTTGAAAATTATTTAAAACAACTCAGCTTTCAATTTACTTTTGATAGCATTTGCTTTACAAAATTCAACAACGTTGTCCGTTTAGTTAAGTCAACTTTCACATTTGCTTCCCAGCAGTATTGGGAATGAATGGGTAAGAGTGGAATGTAAGATCTCCAGCCATGTCTCTCTTAGACTCTGGATAAGGCTAGTTCTTTTAAAGCAAGCCCAACCTGCAGGAGAGGTTGAGGTGGGTGCTGCCTGGGAAATCTCATCTGTCACTACATACAGAATTCCTGAGTAGTCAGAAGCAAATGTCTTTGGTTGGTGGAGTCTGGGAACGAGTTTGAGCGATAGTTCTATTAGTACCCATAGGGACATCTATACATTCCATTCAACTTGACAGATTCTTGAGCACTGAATCAGGACCAGGAGTTGAGTTAGGCTTTACTAGGGTTACAACACTTAAGGCATTCTTGCAATACACTTAGTCTACTAGGAGGTAAGAGACAAGCCCACAGTTAACTGGTATACCATGCAAGCAAGGAAACTGTTCTGTGATGTGTAAAATATTCCAATATTTTGTTATAATATAAAAGCAGGGAGGTTCATGTCCAACTAAAGGAAAAGCAAAAAACTCTCTGAGTGTCTTCCTCTAAAGCTACAACTATTAGTTCTTTGCAGAGAGTAGACATCAGTAAGCAAATATCGAGTTAACAAATGGTCCAACTTCAACATGGGGAGATGAATGAGTGGATATTCTAGGCAAAGAAAAGAGGAAGAGTAAAAGGAAGACTGTAGAAAGCTTGGATATGTTCAGAAAATTGCAATGCCTGTAGAGGGCCTAGAAGGTGAGGTAAATGTGATGGAACAGTGACAGGTCCACTGAGGCCATTATAGGCCATCTTTAATGCCATTCTGGAAAATGTGGAGACCAGGAAATTGCAGGACTTCCTGTCTTGGGCCAAGAAAGGATGAAAACTTCACAATGAAACAGTATACACAGCATTGTCCTTCCCCTCCTCCCCAAGATTTATTTATTTATTTGAGAGAGACAGAGACAGAGACAGAGAGAGAGTGTGGCAGGAAGGGGCAAAGGGAAAGGGAGAGGTTTTCCCAAGCAGACTCTTCACTGAGAGCAGAGCCCGACACAGGACTTGATCTCACAACCCTGAGATCATGACCTGAGCTGAAATGAAGAGCTGGACACTCAATCAACTGCACCACCCAGGTGCCCCCACAGCACTGTTCTGTATTTGAGCAGAATTTGAACTTCCTTCTGCTCATTTGCTCAGACCTAAGTGACCTAATACTAAAAAGAGACAAATGACCTCCCGGACTTCTCGTTTAACCTTCACAGACAGTGTCTCACAAAACTGTTGCTTTTGCTTTCCCATAACAAGGATTGGAAAATAATAGGCATGCTTTCTGCATCTTCACAACCTAAACATAACAGTTTTTCCAAATTGTGTTCTATGAAAGAACATGTGCAAGATGTTAAATGTTTAAAGCAGAAAAAAGTTTCTATGGCCCACCAAATACCAGGAAATGTTAACATTCAACGGGTTCATTCACTGAACACATTGGCGTATTATAGGTTTTGAGAAATCCTGTAGCAGAGACTGCTATTTATGCCAACATTCCCAAACTTTTTAAAACTCCCATTACTGTACAAGCATCATCAATAGCTATTTAATGAGGACACAAAAGATCATTAGCTGTATAATGTAATTGCTATGGGTCCTCTCTAAGACAATCCTTCAAAAACAAAAACAAACCAACCAACCCTGGTTTTCATTTGTCTGAGCATTAGCAGCACATACCATATGCCTGGGCGTGCCTGTGGCCAAATTCCCTAACAAACAGTTACTGTGAGCCAAAGGAATTATTACCATCAGAAAACTATCTTGATATGCCATGGAAAGCTAATGGCACCAAAATTTTACTTCTTCATACTTTTCTTGAAGTATCCCTGTGCATTTTAAGCTAATTCAGAAAAAATAATTTAGAAAATCTATGCTTGGAATGAGAAATTCTTCATTTGAAAAAAAGGACTGAGGTTGTTGCATAGGCCAGAGATATCACTATACAATCAAATGAACAAATATTAGGCATTTAGTGGAGAGCAAAATGTTAACTAAGCATCACAGGGATATAAGAAATTTAAGTTTGAAGACAATAAAAAGACAATAAATTCTCAAACTAAAGAAAAAGAAGGGTAAATGCTTTGCCCAGACGGTGTTAAAATGAGGAATTATGAGGTTCTAATTTATGAGTTTATAAATGACACACAAATTTAGAGCACTGTCAACATCTGTTTAGTGTTCAATACAAGTTGGTATCTATTACTGTTACCATTATTATTAGTGTGAATTTAGTACTGACTCTCTAGAAGAATCACTTTTGCTCCATAGCTGATAAAGAGATTCTTTTCCCTGAAACCTCAGTTAAGAGAGAAGCTACAGTCTGAGAATCTATCCAGTACTAACTGGACACCGTATCTGAGGAAGTCTTTCCATCACTCACCCAGCAGATAGTTAGTGAGAACCTCTGAGCAGTGTCCAATTGTTGAGGATGACGACAAATGGAAGAGCCCTGGCTCTTAAGGAGTTCACGGTCTGATAAAGAAGGCAAAGAACTAAAAGTAGTAAACATGGGGTAAGTGTCACTGTACTGACGCATGCAATGTGCTGTGGGACACAGTAGTGACAGTGACCAGACTAGGGTTGGTGGGGAGGGGTGGTTGCAAAGGAGAGATCAGAGAGGTTTCTCAGAAGAAGTAAAACCAGAACAAAGGATTGAATACACCAAAACGAAGGACATGTTCACAGAAGAGGAATTCAGCTGGCTGGAATAGAGTTCAGGACAGGAAGTCATTAGACCAAGTGACTTCAGTGCTCCACTGGAGACCCAGGCTGCCCATACCGGCTGAAGCCAGAGCTAGGGACAGGTGGCTCCATTATCCAACCTCTGAGTGGGAGCTGGATGTGCCCCGGTTTCATTTCTGGGCCTTCTTCTCTCGTCTAGGCAGATTCTTTCTCTTGGGGGATTCAAATAAATATCTTCTATAAAATGCCATCAATGGGCTGGTTATATCAAGAATTTTATCTTCTGCTTATGATCACCTTCCTGAATTCCATCTTATTTTTATCCAACTGGCTTCTTGATAGCGCTGCTTGCAGGTCTAAAGACATCTTTTTTTTTTTTTTTTTTAAGATTTTATTTATTTATTTGACAGACAGGGCTTACAAGTAGGCAGAGAGGCAGGCAGGGAGAGAGAAGGAAGCAGGCTCCCCGCTGAGCAGAGAGCCCGATGTGGGGCTCGATCCCAGGACCCTGGGATCATGACCTGAGCCGAAGGCAGAGGCTTTAACCCACTGAGCCACCGAGGTGCCCCTAAAAGACATCTTGAAGCATGCTTTGGTCAATGCAGAACTCTTCATTTTCTCCACTGAAATAAAGCTTTTCCTCCCTTGGTCTTGCTATCACTGAAAATGGTAGCCAAATTTGTCTAGTTGCTCACATCCAACACCTGGGAGTCATCCATGATTCATCCCTTCCCCTTTTATTCCTATTTAATTAATCACCAAAACCTCTTGTTCCTACCCACAAAATGGATCCTACCGCCATTCACATCACTCCATCTCCAGAGCTACCAGTCTTGTCCAAAGGCACCATCATTTCTCTGCTGCCCCAGCGATAGCCACCATCACTCTTCCTGCTCCCACCTGGCTCTGCTATAATCCTTATGCAAATCAGACCAAGTCAGTACCTTGTGCAGATCCCATCAAGGGCTTCAATGCTACTTAGAATCAAATCCAAAAGTTCTTACTTTGGCAAATGAGACCCCATCTAACCCTCTCATCTCACACTGAATCCTGGGGGCTGTGTGACCTTTATAAGTGATCCAACCTCTTTGTGCCTCAGTTTGCTCACCTACAAAATCAGAATAATTAAAGTCTCTGCCTATATGGTTGTTGTGAGTAAAGCTCTTACAGCTATGACTGGCACATGGCCAAAACTCAGTAAATGCTACTGTCATCATTATTATTATTTCTTCTGCCTTATTCCAACTGTTTGAAAGGCTAGCTCCTTCTTATCCTTCAGACATCTGCTAAAATATTTCCTCCCCAGGAAGCCCTTCCCTTACCAGCTAATGTCTTCCAAATCACTAGCATGCCATTTTGTTTCCTTTAGAGCTCCTGTTAATATAGGACATAATTTGGCTTATTGTTGACTATTGGATATGAGTCCATGTTTTTCACAATCTTGTTCTTTCTATTTTTTTATGTATTCCTAGTATCTAGCACACTGTCTGGCACATGGTAGGCACTTGATATATTTTTATTGAATGAGTAAATAGATAAATGTCTAAAATAGTGGAGGGAGAAATCAATTAAGAAGTTTTTATTTTGTGAAACAACAATGGGAAGGATGCAGGGAAGTCAAAATTTTGAGACATTTCTGAGCGAGAATGTGAGAATCTTCAAATATATAAGAATTTACTGAGAACTTGGTATATGCTAGACCAGTGGTTCTCAAGCATTAAGCATGCCTCAGCATGCCTCAGCATTTCCTGGGAGGCTTATTAAAACACAGCTCACGGGGCCCTACCCTCAAAGTTTTTGATTCAGTAAGTCTGAAGAGGGGCCTAAGAATCTGCATTTCTGGCAAGTTCTCAGGTGCTATGGAGGCTGCCGGCCCAGCAACCATACTTTAAGAACCATTGTCCTAGACTGAAAGAAGTAGAAGAAACGTTCAAATTTTAATTAAATAATCTGGGTTTAAAATAGTTTTTATTACCAGTTTTTAAATGATCTCTTTAACACAATGGAGGGAAATCTACTTAGTGGGCAAAATATAAGATTTAAGTCAGAAATTCTGAGTGGATACACAGTTGACCCTTGACCAATGCAGGGATTAGGGATACTGACTGCCTACTCTCCAGTCAAAAATCCATGTAATAACTTTTGACTCACCAACAATTTAACTACTAATAGCCTACTATTTTTTTTCTAAAGATTCATCCATTCATTTTCAAGAGAGAGAGAGAGAGCACCTGAGCACACATGTACATGAGATGAGGGAGGGGCGAAGAGAGAGGAAGAGAGAGAATCTCAAGCAGAATCCACATTGAGTGTGGAGCCCAACATGGGGCTTGATCTCACAACCTGGAGACCATGATCCCAGCCGAAATGAAGAGTTGGACCCTTAACTGAGTCAACCAGCCCCCCAGTAGCCTTCTATTGACTGGAAGCCTTATTGATAACATAAACAGTCGATTAATGTATATTTTGTATATTATATATATACTATATTATATTCTTAGAACAACGTAAGCCAGAGAAAAGGAAATGTTATTAAGGAAATCATAAGAAAGAGAGAATACATTGACAATATTGTAGCGTATTTATGAATACCATACGTTTACATCATCTGTTTATAAGGTAAATCATCTGTCTGTCAGTACCTATATCAATATTGTCCAATATATTTATTTAAAAAAAACTCATGTACAGTTCAAGCCAATGTTGCTTAAGGGTCAACTGTATTGACACCAAAAGTCACTAGCTTTTATTAATGCCAAAGTACAAGATGGTAAAGGAGTTTTATTTATTACAAACCCTAAAACTAAATAATGTGATAATTAACTCTGACCAAACTTTTAATTGGCCCATATTTCAGAAACGGTTCAAAATTTTATCATTTTTATAGCTACAAAGATGCTATCTTCGTCTTAACAAAAATGCTAATGCACCTTCTGGAGGTCATTGACTTGAGCTTACACATAGCCATATATTCATGTTCTGTTTTTCTTCTCCCTTATATAAGGCCACAGCCAAATGCACAGGCTGGCCTGGCCAAATGCATCTTGTCATCTATTTTTGCAAATAAAGTTTTATTGGAATACAGCAACACTCCTTTTGTTTATATATCGTCTAGGGCTGTTTTCACATTATAATGGCAGAGTGGAGTAGTGGTGACAGAGACCTTATGTTTCAGAGAGCCTGAAAGAATTAGTATATGGAATAATATAGAAAAAGCTTGCCAGTTCCTGACTAACAGGCATCAGTTCCTGACTAACATGCTGGTTTGCTCCTCATTGTACTTCCTTTTGCTCAGAAGTCCAGATTTAATTCTAGTACTATAAATTCTCTGTGATCTCTATTACACATATCTTTTATATAACTAAGTCAATTGGACAATGGTTTGCACAGAATCTGAATAATTCTGTAATCTATGGCTATTTTGCACGGAAAATATAAACTATCTCTTAGGAAAAGAAATGTCTTTGTTTAAAATATACTGGGGTGCCTGGATGCCTCAGTCGGTTAAGCGTCTGCCTTCAGCTCAGGTCATGATCCCATGGTCCTGGGACTGAGCCCCACATCAAGTTCCCTGCTCAGTGGAGAGCCTGCTTCTCCCTTTCCCTCTGTCTGCCGCTTCCTCTGCTTGTCTCTCTCTGTCAAATAAATAAATAAAATCTTAAAAAAAAATATTGTACTATAATGGCCTCTAAATCACATTCATAAACAGAGGGCACATGGACACAGTAATGTTAAGGAAACCAATATTCTGATACTTCCCTATTTACTCTTTTTAAAAATCAGTCTATGTAAGAAAAAACTGTGGTTCAGTTCTCTTTCTCCACCTCCCTATAATCAACTTTTCCTCACTTTATAATTTGCCTCCCAGTCATCTTGATATTCACATTGGTGCATTTTCCCTGCAGTATAAAAACTTCTTGAGTGCCAAACAAAAGGACAAGTAGAGAACACATTGTACCGAAAGGAAAAGCCCTTAAAAGCGAAGTCAAGCAGACACAGAAAAGAAATACTGAAAGCAGGTCCTGTTTCATCTATTTGTCCACTAGCACACAAACCATACTGGCGTTTCCATGTTTGTTCACACATCTATCTCAGAACTCAAAAGTGAGATGAGCATCAGACGACACAGTCTGAATGTCCTTGGTGAGACAAAGGGAGAGTTCCTGGCACTGCACAGGAAGTGAGAAGGAACTTGGAATTGCTGGAATCTTCAAGGTAAGTAAGACAAGCCTAGAGACCTGAGAGAAGAGAAGGGACCCAGTTACACAGCACCTAACTGGTTACCCAATAGGAGGCCAAGGAAAATTCTTTAGAGCAATGGCAGATAAGACTTTTTTTTCTTTAGATTTTATTTATTTATTTGACAGAGAGAGCGAGGGAGCACAAGCAGGGGGAGCAGAGACAGAAGCAGGCTCCCCACTGAGCAGGGAGCCTGACGTGGGACCGTATCCCAGGATCCTGGGATCATGACCTGAGCTGAAGGCAGATGCTTAATCATCTGGACCACCCAGGCACCCCAAGACAGATAAGACTTTTAAGAACGGAATACTCAACTTGATGTCAATACTCAATTTTAAGTTGTTTCTGGCTACAACATATTTTTCTCTTTCCTTGTTCCATATTTTTAATATTTTGAAAAGTTTTCTAAAACATCGCCTTAAGTTAACACTTAGGGAAACAGAAATCTTGTGACGTCCAGTGAGGCAATGCAATACCAAAAAGGGGCAAAACATGCAGAAAGCAAAAGAGAGAGGGAAATGAGAAATCAGCAAAGGCAAAAGCCAGGAGTCAAGAGAAAGCTACATGATATACAAGCCTCCACCTCTTCTTCCTCCCCCATTCCTCCCTCCAAGGATTCCTAGAATGCTGGAAAGGGATTAGGACCAATTTCACTTTTATCTTGAAAACCAAGATGGCCCCAGTAAGTGAGGGCTCTCACAAATGAAAGCTAGAAATAAATCAGCGGTGACCTACATTTTAGATTTTAAATCTTTATTGAAAAAATTATTTTCTCTTTAAAAATCTATTTGGAGGGACGCCTGGGTGGCTCAGGTAGTTGGACGACTGCCTTCGGCTCAGGTCATGATCCCGGAGACCCGGGATCGAGTCCCGCATCGGGCTTCCAGCTCCACGGGGAGTCTACTTCTCCCTCTGACCTTCTCCTCTCTCATGCTCTCTCACTGACTCTCTCTCAAATAAATAAAATCTTAAAAAAAAAAAAAATAAAAATCTATTTGGAGAATCTACATTGGACAATCTCTCTATTCGTTTTTTTTTCTCTATTTTACTGCAGCTACAGGATACAGAAAATAAATATTTTTCTACTTGATCAAGGATAGATGACTACCAAGGACCAGGATTTGTATTTAAAATCAGATCTCTATGACTCCAAAGTGACCTACCTATCATAAGACAGGCATAATTTTGGCCTAAAGAGTTTGGATTCCAAGAATAGTGATGTTTCTGAACTCCTTTAATAAATAAGTAAATAAATAAATAAATAAAATTAAGTATCCTTATTAAACTAATTGAATTATAAAATGCAAAAAGTGTTTTGTATTACATAACAGAAACAAAGATTTTTTTTGAGTTCAAAATAATATTTAAAGTCTTATATGATATATGAGTTGTTGAAAGAACTTTCTAGGTCCAAGAAGAAGGCACCCCTGCTCAGCAGGCTATATCAGACACTCAGATAGCTTTCATGTCCCTGTAAATGTTCCACTTGACCAGAAACACCCATTGCTTCAGTTGTCCAATGCCAAGCCACGTCTGGGCTCTATACTTATTATTTTCTTGTTTCTTTTCACTCTAAACAAGGTTGATAATGTGGCCCCAGCCAATATTTTCTATTTGTTTCTTCCTTGTTCTTTATTCTTTATCGTGTAAAACTTTCCTGCCTCCCACTCCATTTTGCAAAAAGAAGACTGTCTATTCCATGAAGTGTTAAATAACTTTGGGTTTTTATCAACTAAATTGTTTTAATATTTTTTTAAACAAAATGTATGAGAGATACAGAGTACTCTTGGAAAATAGATGTTCTAATAAAATAATTTTAGTTTTCACATCCCAGTGTGATGTTGGACAAACAAGGTAGTATTCTGAGACTAGACAAAGGAAAAGCAAAGGAAATATGCTAAGTTTTCAAACAACAGCTTTAGGTTAAAGACTTTTCTTATTATAACTCTTAGAAGTGTTTCTGTACCCATACTGTGCATATTTCAATGCACCTCTGTGGTTTGTTCTCCCAGCATTTTGACTCTAAAAATAGACGGCTCCATTGGAAGATTGCCAAGGTAATCATCAAAAGAGGTAGAGCCTAATGGATAATGGGACCAGAACAGAAGACAACCAGGGAAGAAGCTATGGGTGACTGGGGGTAAAATTCAGGAACCATCTGTTTAAGTCTTGGCATAAATGCAATAAAGGTCAAGCCACATCTTAGGTTATTTGAAACCAAACAAAAGAAAGGACGATTTTGTATTCAGAAACAATAAAACATTGTTAAAATATAGATAGTTTGGGGATTCCATAGGCATGGTGGCAAGCATGTTACAACACAATGAATCATACGTATTAATCATGTGTTATATACTGGAATTCTATTATGTTAGCCGGTAATTCACTCAACATAATATTTGCTTCCTATCTGTTACGTGCCAGCCCAAGCATAGGTGCTCTAACAGACAGAAGGAGAGTAATACTAATTTACAGACCATCTAAGGTCCCAAATACCTCAGACCACTTCATTGATTCCTCGTAACTACCTGCCAGCTATCAAGCCTCAAAGATAATGTGCCCCAGGAGACAAGCTTGAATGTGTCAAGCTGCCTTCAAATCTCTGTCCCTGTTTACCGTGACCCACCACTTCCCTTAAGAGGAGAAAGAGAAGAAAGGAATGAGAAAGACACAGCCCTGAAGGACTTTGGACACAAGGACACAAAATACTATCTTTGTATAAATGACAATAATATTAGCTTCATGAGAGAGGAGGTAACAGCCAGGGATGCTCATCCCCACTTGCCTACGGCTGGGCTTTTGGCTAAGCCTCAATGGTTGAGTGGGACTCACCCAGGCAGAGAGAAAAGCAACTTAAATTCCAAACTTAATCATAAAACTATGATTTCTTGGACTTAAAAAAAGGAACATGACTCAAATAGGATCACTGAAGTCAGTTGTTCTTTGTAGCAGCTCTGGTTCTTTAATATTCCAAGCTCCTTCTCCTTACACACACACACACACACACACACACACTCGTGTGCACCTGGAAACAGTAAGTAACTAAGTATATAAAATATAAAAATTCTATATCTATACCCCAGGAATAACATTATATAAAGATTTAACTAACAATTTGGGGGAAATAATCCCTGTTTGGATGGAAAAGAAGGGAACAGTAGGCATTTGCTGAGTCATTCAGACCTTTCAAGACATAATTCTGAGGAGTCTGAATCAGAAGGTGGGCTTGTAAAGTGCGGGGTGAATACTGAGGAGGCCCCGTGCTCCTCCACAGTGAAAAACAGGTGTGTTTACCACCCAGGGGCCCATGGCAAGATGATAAGAGCAGATCGTCAAATCCCTGCACATTCCACCACCTCTTTCTTTACTTTTGAAAGCATGGATTCCCAGTTCTGTTTGCTTTTCTATGCTGGGAGATCCTCACAAACCGCTGTCTTTTCATAGTCATGGAGCAGCCTGCTTAAACTATCTGAAGCTCAGGTGTGTACAAAAGGTCACAGTACGCACGAAGGACAATGAATCTGGGATAGAAGGACATGAGGCAGAGGTTGGAAAATAAAGGAACTGATGTCATAACCTTGAGCAATGATTCCCACCAAAATGTGATCAAGACATTTGCTTCTTAAATTTTATAATAATTTGTTTAAAAAGAAAAAACAAAGCTAGCATTTACTTTCGTCTTATTTAGGGAGATTATATAACAGCTTTGAAAGGAATATCACAGTTCTAAAACTTCTACTCAAAAATAATAAAGCACTGACATCAATTGCTGACAGAAAATAAGAGCAAGAAACTAGCTTTCTGGCATGTTTTCTCAACCAGGAACCTCAAGATAAGCTACTGGGCGTAAAAAATCAGTTTTTAGAGAAAAGAGACAAAGCTAAAGAGAACTAATAAATAATGTACAATATTCCAGAGGGAGAAAGAAGTATCTTACATCTACTTCTTCACTTCAGGAATTTTAAAAACTTCATAGGATAAACAATGTTCAAAAGTTCAATTTTTAGCCTCTAATTTATTCCAGCAATATTTTCTTATTTTACAAAATTGCTGTTGTCTTCCCAGGAGACACCTATATTCATTGGGAAAAGTTAGCACATCTCAAATAGAGCGAGTAAGAGTGGATAAAATGTCCTGAAATAGATAATACTATTTATAACAGGTTTTATATATCAGATGACCCTATAACAGTAACAGGTAGTAAGAATGTGCTACTTACAGATTTCTGGAAATTTTTAGTGAGATGAAGATTTGTTTGTTGGCCTGTCTCCCAAATGGGGAAAGCAAGCACTTTCTACATTTAAAAAGATGTATTGTGACCCCTGATTATTGAAAGGAAAATTAATTTTTAATTTTGGATAAAGATTCCAATGACCTTTCCCATCCCCAAATATGTACCTTCCTCTATTCCTGAGGACTAAGAGACAGTGAAAGAAAGGCCTAGGACAGGCATAGACCAGAATTGAGAAACAAAGAGTAGCAAGGATGGAAAGAAGAAATGATGAAAAGAATTAGTGATTAAACAAGGTTACAGAGCGAAGTTGTTTAAGCAAGAAGCAAATTTTGAGGTACTTAATTATTTTGCACAGCAAGACCCAGATTTTCCCTTATGTGGTGGATTGTATTGGGGGCTAGACCTTTTCAGGTAGTATGAGCCACAAGACCAGGCCCCACTGATATCAGCAGGACACGAGCACACCACAGCCAAATGTCTGTAAACAGAAAAAAAAAAAAAAAATCAAGTTTAAATGAATTTCTAGAGCAGATGTGAAAGGAATAAAGGAGAGTCAAAAGAGTGTGTTGAGAAAGGGAAAGGCTGTTTTACTTTTAAGAAGAGAGAGAGTGATGGAGAAAGGTCAGTGGGTAGTGAGGCCTGAGAAACAAATCAGGAGTTCCCTTGTGTGAGAGATCTGAGTTAAGGACCTATCTCACCATGATGACAGTTTTCCAATCTCTAGTCCTTCCTCCTCCCCTTTTCCTCTCCTACCTTCTTGCCTCTTTCTCCTTCATCTGGGAGAAAGCTCAGATCCTTGTCCATGTAGTAGGGGGTGACTCTGGATTTATGGCATCTGAAGATATAGAATGGGAGTTTATTGGGGCTCCTAAAATCATTAGGGAGTAAATACGATTTTACACACATACACACACACACACACACAAAAAAAAGAAAAGAAAAAGATAATGAATTAATTAAAGAAAATGTAGAAGAGCTCCCTCGAGGTCAGTTATATCCTGTGGCCTCATTCAGTTATCTCAGAAACCTCTGGAATATGAAGAAAGAACTAGAGAGGGAGGTCCATGCAGAAAAGCTCCAGAAGTGAGAAAACGTATGCAAAAGATAAGATATTTCTACCCTTCTTGAAAATACAAGGCTTGGGCGCCTGGGTGGCTCAGTGGGTTGGACCGCTGCCTTTGGCTCGGGTCATGATCTCGGGGTCCTAGGATCGAGTCCCACGTCGGGCTCTCTGCTCGGTGGGGAGCCTGCTTCCCTCTCTCTGTCTCCCTCTGCCTGCCTCTCTGCCTACTTGTGATCTCTGTCAAATAAATAAATAAAATCTTTAAAAAAAAAAAAAAAAGAAAATACAAGGCTTGCACTCCCATACCAAGTAAACTGTAAGCTCATTGCGCTGAGACCCTGCAAAAATTTGATTTAAAAATCAGTATTCTATGTTATCCCTCCAATATTTCTTTGAGGAAAAAAAAAGATGTAGTCTTTGGGTCTTTCTTGCACATGTACCTTATTGTACATGTTATGTGAGACAAAACTCTGTATGATATTAAATTAATAGAAAACAAGAGTGAGATGAGAGTAGATGAAAGATTATGAAGTACATGGTACCTACGAAGTTAGGTGTTTTTAGCTCACTGCAGTTTCCTATAAATTCTTTTTTTTTTTTTTTTTTTTAAGATTTTATTTATTTATTTGAGAGAGAGGCAGTGAGAGAGCATGAGCGAGGAGAATGTCAGAGGGAGAAGCAGACTCCCTGCGGAGCCGGGAGCCCGATGTGGGACTCGATCCCGGGTCTCCGGGATCATGACCTGAGCCGAAGGCAGTCGTCCAACCAACTGAGCCACCCAGGCGTCCCTTCCTATAAATTCTTGATAGGTATAGTCTCTCCAGTGACTGCAGGTTTTTAGACTATTAATTCACTGCAAATGTTGATAGCTTTTTTAAAAAACGAGTGAGAAAGAGATAGCGTGAGGTGGGGGGTAGGGGCAGAGGGAGAGAGAGAATCCCAAATGGCTTCATGGCCCGCATAGAGCCTGATGTGTGGCTCTACCCCCACGAAGGTGAGATCCTGACCGCAGCTTAAATCAAGAGTCAGACCTCAAGCAAGTGAGCCACCCAGGGGCCCCACACATGTTGATAGTTTAAACTATTGCCTCAAGAATGTGAAACAGAATTTTAAAAATGGTTTTCTTCCTATAATTTTTTTTTTTTTAGTCTTGAAAGAAAATATCATGAGTTTGCTTGTTGGTAAAAGGTAAATAAATAAGGGTTGTGCTCATCTGTTGTTTTTCCTGTACCAACTGTGTTCTCTTTTGTTACAGCAGCTTTTTTTTGTTGTTGTTAAAATACATTTTAATATCTGGTAGGACAAATCTAGTCTTACTAATTTATATTTCCTCTAATTTTTCTTTTTATTTACATTTGTTTTAATTTATATTTTAAATAAAAACAATTTAAGTCATTTAGTTAGTTCTCCCTGTAAGGGCCTATTTAGCCAGAGTGACTCCATCTTAGTTAAAAGCCATTTTGTTGTTTGTGCAGTAAAACTTAAACTGACCCTGCCCCCCGCCCCCCCCAAAAACTTACTTAGAAGCAAGTCTGGGAAACCAGTAAAATATGGTCGGCTAGTTCCTAATAACAGAGCCCAGAATACAAGGACGAGTCAGGCCAGGTGGAGACACCCAATCAGTAAAGCACACATACTGTCTCCTTAACTACCAAAGAATGTAAACCCGGGGGCACCTGGGTGGCTCAGTGAGTTAAAGCCTCTGCCTTCGGCTCA
Organism: Mellivora capensis; assembly: GCA_004024625.1. Lineage (NCBI taxonomy): Eukaryota > Metazoa > Chordata > Mammalia > Carnivora > Mustelidae > Mellivora > Mellivora capensis. The sequence continues at coordinate 162,708 of PISX010002287.1, forward strand.
GGTCATGATCCCAGGGTTCTGGGATAGAGCCCCGCATCGGGCTCTCTGCTCAGCGGGGAGCCTGCTTCCCTTCCTCTCTCTCTGCCTGCCTCTCTGCCTACTTGTGATCTCTGTCAGATAAATGAATGAAATCTTTAAAAAAAGAAAAAAAAAAAAAGAATGCAAACTCCGCCTTTTGGGCACCAAACTAGGGCGCCAATTCTGACCAGAGTGATAGGTTAGTTCAAGCAACTACTATAGGGTAAATTGTAATTCAACTGGCCACCTGCGTGTGGCCTAACATGACTATGCAATGTTACAATCTCATTGGCCACCTATGTCTGGCCAGGCTTTTGCTCTATAAAAGTTAGTCTGTGAGACTGGAAGGGGTCGCTCTCTTTGGAGGCGGCCCTGACCAGTCAGTCAGTCAATTCTTGAGCCTATAAGCTGGGGGTGGCTGCTCTCTTTAGAGGTGGCCCTGACTGGTCAGTCGATTCTTGAGCCTGTAAGCTGGGGGTGGTCGCTCTCTTCGGAGACGGCCCTGGCTGGTCAGTCTGACTTCTAATGCTTAGCATAAAATAGAGCTTTGCATAACTTTCACCTTGTCTCAGTCTCATTCCCCTGGCCGATCAGTCCAACTTCTAATATGTATCATAAAATAAAGCTTTAAATAACTTTCACTTTGTCTCAGTCTCGTTTCGTTTAATAATGGACCTAACACTCCCCACCCCAAATCCATCGGAATTCTCACTAAAATTGATTAAATATATATTGACTTGAAAAGGGTTGGCATTTTCATGACATTAAACCTCTCTGTCCAGGAACATGTGTGCTTTTTCTCTTTATTTAGGTTGTTTGGTTTAAAACTATATTTTTATAAAACATGCTAACTCCTCTATATAGGTCATGTCCTAACCCAATTTCTTTATACAAGACAAATACCACTTAAATGAATAGGAAGGACAGATGTAAAATTAAATGGAAGGCTATAAAAAACAAACAAATAAACAGGCAGTTTAAGGCATTGGTAGTGGATACAGATGAGAAACCAAAGAAGCAGTTGAGAGACTGCCCACAGATTGTGGGAATGTGAGCACTGGGGGATTTCTGGGCATCGCCAGAGGCTGGCAAACTACAGTTCACTCTCCCCTTACAGCCCCAGCTTCTTTCAAACCCTCCGTGATTTTGGAACTTCCAGCTCTGGTTCTTCTGATTTTTCTAGGGGTTGACATGACTTTTTGGCATCTGAGGGATTTAAGATGAAATTTTATTATAAAAAAGGCATTTCCTATCACGGGGAAAGCCAGCCTCATGCATCCAGTCTTTGGGCTCCAACTCAGCTGCCTAAAAAAGGGCCTTGGGCCCGGAGCACTGCTTGGAGCCCACAAGGCCTGTGCTGGTCTTACTGCCTTGTGTGGGACTATCCCTCCCTGTCTCAGGTGCAGTGAATGCCCCCTTGTCTCGGCTTAAAGCGTGTGCATCTTATGGCATCTGGCCAATCCCACTGTTCTATCTGCCCTTCCAAGGGGAGAGGGCACAGCATCCTTTCCACTGAGACATAAGAGGGGTAAGCTGGGGGACCGACACCCACTACCGAAGCTGAGTTTGCTGTCTCTTCTCTATGAAAAGGAAGTGCTGTTCCATGCTGGGCTTCACTGCACTGTGTTTTTCCTAAAGACTCTGGTACCAAGCTGCAATGGGCAGAAGCTCTTAGAATCTTCCTCTGGGGTTGATAACCAGTTCAAGGTACTTGGGCTGCCATCTGTTGAAACAGTATAAGCA